>WBNO01003004.1:0-114726 GCA_013400575.1 Peucedramus taeniatus
CTGAGGAATGAATCCCATGTTTGGGCAGCTCTGGCATGCAGTGAGCCGTGCTCCCGTCCCAGGTGCTGGAGCTCTGGTGACTCGAGGTCTGAGAGCTGCTAGGCCAAAAGAGCCTGCAATTATTCAGATCCTCCCTGTATCACCACTGTGGAAAAGTGGCACTGTCTCTGCAGTTGGATTTCATTCTGAGTTTGTATTTTCCAGTCTCCTTGTAGTTACTGTTTCCAGCCCCTTCTGGCCCTGGAAGTGTTATTGCTTTTTTAACCTGTGACTTAAGTCAGCTATTTTGGTTGCCTTTGGTCCAAATATATTTTGAAAGGTGTGACTACATCTTTCTACCCTTGTAGAATAAACTTCCTAATTAGTCTTGATTTGGTGGTATTTAACAATGGACTTGAAAGCTGCTGCTCATGTGGGCTGTGCTTATGCGGAGGTTTTGGGTTTAGTTGGTGAGGATGGAGTTCCTTCTTAGTTCTGTGGAAATTGAAACTCCATGGTTAAACCATCTGAGGTCAGAGATGTGGCTGCAAGCTGCTGAAAGCACCTGTTGTGTGCTTCTGTGCAAAGTGTTTATGTTTTGTTGGACTTACAAGTTACTTCTTCATATTTAGTCAAGCTTCTTGCAGAAGATCAATGATGAAACGGCAAAATTGGTGAATTTTCTGTTTACGTAGTGTTCTAACTGCATGTTTCAAAAGACATCTGAGGAGCAGGATGCTCCAAGCTCCTCCAGCCTGGCCTTGAACAATACCAGGGATGGGAGGTTGGATGATTTTGCATTAACTTATTGTGAAGTTGCTTTGTTCTCTTTCAAAGGACAGCAAACTGAAAAGGTAATGGAACTTATTAGTTTAATTTATGTTTCAGGCTTCTAAATTTGGCATAAAAAGGAGCACGTCTACTGACAGCAATGAACCCTGTGAAAAGAAGACCAAGGCACGGCAAATTACTCTGGAAGAGATCTGTAACCCACTGAAGACTCAGGATAAAAGTGAGTTGGCTGTTAGCAAACCTCCAAACATTGGCAGCCAGTAAATAAGTTTTTCATTGTCAGCTGCTCCGTTGCCTCAGAAATGCCTGAGTTCCATCTGTCTTTGAGCAGAGAATTTAATAAGTTAATGCTGGTATGAAAACCAGTGAATGTAAAGTTCATTACATTTCAATAGAAGGAATTGGCCCCTTGTGTTTCAAAGTGGGAAGGTTATTAAATTTGTTGGTGTGGTGCTTTGAAGTATCACTAGTACACCCTCAAGAGGCAATGCTGTCTGCTTAAAGAAATGTATTGAAAGAAAATCTGCTTGATTCCCTGTATTCTTAGCTAACTTAATGGCTGGGCAGTTGTCAGTCTAAAAAACAATGATGCATCTCTTCCAACATAGAAAGAAGCACATGAGTGAGGAATATTGTTTTTTTGGGGAAGTTAGCCAAGCTGTTTAAGTGCATGATTCTGTCAGGCTGGCAGAAATACTGCAGTGGGAGAGGAGAGGAAGAGGGATATGGAGCAAAATGGTTGTGTCTGTGCTTACTGATGTTCTCCTAATAGATATTCTCTTTTAGAAGATAAGTTGCTAATATGTTTTTATTGTGAATTTTCACCAAAGAAGAATCTCAGAAGTGTGAGAAGTCCCGTATCAGTTTGGAAACTCTGGGCAGGCTGAGAGAGTTCTGCAGTGATTCAAACCAGCAGTGTACCAGGCTCCAGGAGGATGGCTTTCAGCAGAAAGAATCTCTGAATTTGGAGAAATGTCCCAGTATTACTGGGAGGAGCTCAGAACTGAAAAATCCTCTTCCATCTTGGGACACTGGCCCAAAGGTCGCACAGAAGGTATGAAGAGCTTTGGCCCTGTGGGGTGTGCAGACTGCTTGTTATGAGTTAAACCAGCAAGCTTTAGCACAAGCTTCCCTTTGTGCTCTGATGTGGAATGGTGCAGCAGAACCCCACAGACCTGTGTTTGTGTTGAGATGTTTTCCTGAAGCTCTTTGCATGGTGAGCAGGATGGCTCTTCTGGCTCTTCACTGAGGGAACAAATCCTGTCAGTGTCACCTGTACCTCTGAGGGAAGCTGTAACACCCTAATAACACATGTTCAGAGTGGCACTTTGCTCAGCTTGCTTTCAGTTCCACCAGTTTTGATGTGGGCTCTCAAACTTACAACAGGCTTTCCTTGCAGAAATATTGTGTAGGGTTATCACTGAGATGTGGCTTAATCTAGTTACTGGTAAATCTAACTAGTAAAGGTATCACTGCTTTTGCATCTGCAGAAGACAGGGGTATCTCACACTAAAAATTGTCATGATGATATGTATGGTGCCAGTCAAGAGACTTGAGTGGAGTAATAGTATTTTGCTTCCCCATATGGGGCTTGTTAAAATTAGTTAATTGGGGGGTTTGGGGGTCAGCTCAGTTTGATGTATTCAGGTCCTGGAATGCATCTCATGGCTTACTGTGGTGGCTGCCCTTTAGTGGAGTTCTGCATCTGGCTTTTTGAGGGAAGGAGCTTGTATGAAAACCTGATTTTAACCTTCCCTGTCTGAGGACTGTGGCTTTCAGCTGGGCGTGTCTGCTTTGTGTGAATGTGGGGTCCAAATGCTGAGGTGAACAGCTTGTGGCAAGAGAATTCTGCTGTGGTAAGGGGTTGAGGTTATGAGGATGTGGTCAGTTGGAGAACCCAGAAAGCTGATTCCAGGGCTGGTCTGCCTTCCTTGGACGGAGTCCTTTTAGCTGTTTGTGTCTTGCTTTTTACTTGGCAATCTTCCTCCACCTGGTAACTTAGGGCCATCTCAGCCAGTCAGCTTTTGTGTTTGTTTTCAGTGCTTTGGCCTGGTTTCATGCCCTTGTTTCACATGCGTTGTCAGGACAATTTCCTGTAAAACGAGACGAGGTCACCCTGTTTGGGTGGCACAGACCTTGCACCGAAGGGTGCCGAGTCTGGGGGCTGAGGGTTTTGCAGCAGAGACATCTGAGCTCCTGAAGCCACCCAAGTTCTGGGTGCAGTGCAGCTTAATTTGAGCTGGCCTGGGTTCTCTTGCTTAGTGGCATGCAGTTGTGGGGATCTTGCAGTTACAGCTAGGTGCTGTTTGTCCCCAGTTCTCTGGCTGCAGCCTCTTGTATGTTCCCATGACCCAAAGTATATGATTTAAGCTATCTCTGTTGGTTTTTTTTTTCCTCAGAATTACCATTGCTGCTAAACAATCTATTCACTTTGTTTCTTGTAATCTGAATGGTACCCTTGGTATAAATGGAAGTTTATTGGATTTGTTGGCAGATGGAGAATTTATAGCACAACGTGATTGTGTTTTGAATAGTGACATGCTTAAAAAATTTCTGGAGGGTGTTGTCTTTGTATTCTTTTTTAACCAGTATTATCTGTACTTGATCTTGTGATATAGGTGAGGAGGAATTTTGCTGTAAGTGAAACACTTTTCAGCATTTTTCTCTGCACTTCTGAGCCCATCACTGTTGACAGTACAGAACAGCACAGCGTGGTAGAGCTGAAGTTGCTTGGCAAGAATAGGCTACATAATGTCATTGCAAATGATAACCTGCAGACAGAGTGGGCTCAAAGCATGTCACATTGAAGGTTTTAGAAACTGAAGTGTAGATTTTTTGTGTTTAAGTTGTTCTGGGAGATTTGCTGAACTTATAGAAGATGTTCAGACTGGAGAAGGAGTGCAGTTCTGGTGGCTGAGACAGGGAACTGAGACTTGAACTGGTTCATTTCTTGGTTTACTGTGGATTTTTGGAACATCATTAATTTCTTTGTGGTGGAGTTTCTCACCTGTAAACTGTAGCAGTAATTCATCCTTATTTCAATGTATGGCCTGTTCAGACTGCCCAGTCTGTGCAGCCTGCATTGTCTTGGTCTGTGCTTTGAGAGCTTATGATACAACAGGGTTCTGATTTCCCCTCAGGTGTCTGAGGACTAACTTTGACTTTCATGACTTTTAAATTCCTTTTCATTCCAAATATACTGTATTCTGTATATCCTGATCCAGTAGTTGTGCTGCTGCTTGGGGGCTCTTCAATGCAAGGGCAATCTTTAGCCCTGTAGTCAGTGCAAACCAAGGGGTGGGCAACTGATTTGTTTGATGATTCCTAATTTCCATTTTTTCATCTTTTATTTACAGGAGGAGTTACAATGTAATCTTAGTCAGTTTTCTGCATCTCTTAAGTCCTATGAAAATTCTCAAAATTTTTCAGAGACAAATCTTAATAAAAGAACCAAAAGCATTTACACTCCACTAGAACTCCAGTTCATAGAAATGAAGAAAAAGTATAAAGATGCAGTTTTGTGTGTGGAATGTGGATACAAATACCGGTTCTTTGGACAAGATGCAGAGGTAATTTTTTCCAAGATTATGGAAAGATACTTGGATTGTGCTGGTGTCATCCTCGGTCTGTGGCCAGGTCTGGAAGGGAGACTTCTTTGGGAGCATAAGTTTTAAGGAGTATTTTGTTTTGTTTTGTTACTTGAAATTAGGATGAAAAATCTGTGCATGCTGAAATTCAAGACTATCCATTATGCACACTTTTTTTTTTTTGCCAAAATGGCATTTATTATTTTGCAGTCTCAAGGTAGTGCTTGCTGTCTTATATATTGAGAATTTAAGGTGAGTTCCTAGTCAGAGTTTTGTCAGAGTTAAAGTTGAAAAACTTTCTGAGGTGAATTGTATATCATGACTCAGAACTCTAATATATATCTAATTTATAACTGTAATGTATGACTTTAGGAATCTTTCATATTGAAAGGCAGTGGAGCAAGTGGTGTTAAAAAGATAAACATAGCAGGTGTAGCCAGGATGGGTGCAGGGACCATCCTGAATGCATGCCTGGATGTGGCACCTACACATGGCAGACCTGTAGGAACTGGAAAGGACTATATAGCAAACATAACTTTAAAGTGATGGTTTGTAAATGTTTCATAATGCTTTTCCTTATGATCTGTCCCAAAGTCGTTGCTACCAACCTTTGTTTGATGCTATTTTCACACTTGAGACCAGTGAGGAATGTTGCTTGGTTACTGGGAATTCATGTTCCCCATCATATTTATGCTGTGTAATTTGTCTGCTCATTTGCTGGTGTACTTACAGCTCAGAAGTAGAAATATGCTGTTCAGATAGACTGGTCAGTGTTTGCCTGCACCCCATCCTCTGCTCAGTGAACACTTGCCTTTTTGCTACAGGGCAAAAATACAAATCACACATGATAATGTCACATTTTAGTAAGTGTTGTTACTCTGTTCTATTAAATATTTAGTTTCCATTGCTGTTCAATATTGATTTTTCAGTATTTTAGTTGATTGGCCAGGTTAATCCCATCCTTATGACCACAAACTAAATACTCCCATTCCTGCTGGGTTTCCAGTGGCGTGAAAATCGTTTGACCTTTTGCTGAGCTGTGTTTCAGACCCTGTGTGTGCAGTGTGGGTGGTTTACCTCACAGTGGTAAAGATCAAGGTGCGACCTTAAAACCTGACACCTGCAGCCTGTGATAGTGAATCCCCTGTTTATGGCAATGCTGGGACAGGGAGGTGGAGGGGCCCCTCTGGGCTTTCTCCTGGAATGTTTTCCCTTTGTCACCGAGCTTTTAATTGTAGCTGTGCATCACTGTTGTCATAGAGATAAACTCCTTACCTTCTTAAATTACTTTGTGACCCCGTTGGCTGGCTCTTGTTGCAGATTGCAGCTAAAGAGCTGAACATTTACTGTCACCTGGATCACAACTTCATGACTGCCAGCATCCCCAGCCACCGGCTCTTCGTCCACGTGCGCCGCCTCGTAGCCAAGGGACACAAGGTTACCCCTGACTCCTGCTAATTGAGTACACACCAGCCCTCAGAGAACTTGCACTGCTTGTACCAGCACCTGGTTTCAGCTGAGAAGTGGGCAGCTCGTTATCCCTGGTTCCTGCAGTAGAAATGGCCAACTTCCCTTTGTTTCTCTGTGCTGGGGTTGTCATGAACCATTAGCAGATTCAGAGAAATATCTTCATTTTTTCAGGAATACAGAACAATTATTTTTCTCAGTGTTTTGGTATCAAGTTTTTACATTTAATAAGGAGAAATGTACATATCCTCTCTCTGTTTTATTATTCCTCACATCCTTGTTTTTCTTATCCCAGCCCATTGCTTTTTTCTCTGTTCCTTCCTGTTCTGGATCCCTGTAATTCTGTGGCTTTCTGGTGATAACCTCTTTTTCTGCTTCCATTTCTAAGAAAAGGACTTGTTGATTCTAAATTGGATGCAAGCAGACATTCTCTAATAAGCAGTGACGTCCAGCTAAATTGTTTCAAAATAGGACGAGAAGCACAGGTACAGAAGTTGAGAGGGCAGTCAGGAGTAGGAAAGGGGTCAGGAAAAGCACTGCCTTATAATCTCATTAGTAGGATTGATGTGAGAGCCCTTTCTGTTGATGATGTATTCCAGCTTGAATTATGCATTTGTTGTTTGCACATCTTAAAAAGATCACCAGATATATAGAATAATAAAAATAATAATTTATTGCCTGAGATGTAACTTTGTTTCTTGTTTGCCTGTAGGTTGGAGTAATAAAGCAAATGGAAACTGCAGCACTGAAGGCTGCTGGAGAAAATAAAAGTTCTCTCTTCAGCCGTAAGCTGACTGCCCTCTACACTAAGTCTACACTTATTGGAGAAGATATCCTTTTCAAATAAACTTGGGTTCAGACTAAGCTTTGGGAGGCCTTGATTCTAGTGTTACCACCAGGATGGAACATGAGCAGCTAGTGGCTGACATAAGAGTGGCAGCAGGAAATAAAGTTCCTTTAATTTTATGTTGTGGTAAAACATCTTGGTGTCTTCACAAACAATTTAATCTCCTCAAGGCTGTAGGTTTGTTGTGTTTACTATAGTTGCTTTCTGAAGTCATGGAGTGGACTTACCAAATCTTCAGTGTCCTCCAGGTCTTGCCTAGAAAGTGCTAAAATGATAGAGAAAAATAGCTTTTAACCAATGAATTTAATTTCTTTTCTTCCATTTTTTGTTTTGCTCTAGCCTGTCTTATCAACCTCATGTTTTTTATTTAATTTCTCAAACAAACTTAGTAGATACCAGGAGCTAAAAAGATTGTTAGAATAATGTCTGAGAGTACAAGACTAAGATCTGGAAAGACCTGTGACCAGTCCCCCCAAATCTGTGCAGTATTTTTTTGAACCTTTGTTACATGTGAACCCTTTGTTGAAGCTGGATGATTCTGTAGAGGTTGAAGAGGTGACAGCAGATGTCCCTGATAACTACCTCCTCTGCATCTGTGAAAATGGAGACAACCTGAAGGACAGGAAGAAAGGTGACATGGTTACAGGCATTATGGTAAGTTAGTTTCTCTGGAGGCAGTATTTTAGGCTCTGCGTGGGGTTGTTCTGTTGTGGGTTTTGTGGTTTTTTCTGGGGAGGTGGGTGGCTACCTTGTTAAATTCATGACTCTTCTGTCTTTCAGATTTTATTTTGCGGGGGAGTAGGAATTGATTTTTTTTTTTTTTTGCAAAAAAGGGGCACTTTAAGATATCTGTGTGTGAACTGTGATGGCTTTGTATTTGAAATCTTCAGAAAAGGTATGGAGTGGATAGTAGAACATTTATCAAACTGGTTTTGCTTCTGTTTCACTTGAAAACATATTAGTATTTTAACCAAATACATTAGGGAAATAATTAGTTCAGATGCTTTACAAATTTCAATGTTTAAACATTTTTAGGGTCAGTATTTTAAGGCTTGTTAGCACTTTTTTCCTCTACAAAATACCATTCTTTAGAGGAGGAGACTTAGGATTATTTTACCACTTACACTTCAGATCTGTATTGTCTTTTATGGTGAAGATTAAACCCAGTCCTGTTTAACCAGCAAAACACAGTGATAACTGAAGCCCAGTCAGCTGGTAATGAATTAATTAAAAAGTATCTTGATTGTGTCTCTATTTGAATCTCATACTGCTGCTGGGAGAGAACAATAAAAACAAGTGTTCAAATTCCAGTTCGAATTACATGTGCATTTCATAGACTTCAGTTAATAGATTTGTCTGGTATTAAAAATTGAACACTGATGGACTGGTAACAGCAAAAGCACATTTACATTGGTAAGATATTATTGCCACTTGCCAAGACAAAGTTTTGTTAGTGTTTTGAGGTTATTGTTGTATCATGGGTTTGAATAAAAGCACATTCAGGTTTTTTTGATCTGCCGCTTTCACACGTGTATGGTGGTGCTGTATAATTTTACACCATAGATCTTCTTTCTGGTTAACAGTTGGAGCCGCTGAAGCAGTCCCTGAAAATGTGAATATCCACTGGATATATGTGTGTATATTTTTGTTTGGCAGGCTATCCAGCCAACTACAGGAGAAGTAATTTTTGACAGTTTTCGCGACGGTGCTTCCCGCTCGGAGCTGGAGAGTCGGGTTCTGCGCCTGCAGCCAGTCGAAATAATTCTTCCATCTAGGCTGTCAGATCAATCTGAAAAGCTCATCCACAGTATAACCTCCATGAGGTGAGTCTTGCCGAGGGTTTGTTGTTTGGGGTTTTCTTTCCCAGAGCCGCTGGTGGAGCTGAGATCCAGAAGCAGGTACGGACGTGTAGTTCTGTCATGGCCCTTTTCAGAGTGGCTGCAGTTTGCTGCTGGGTTCAGAACTTCCCAAATCCCTTAGAGATCTGGGCACTTGCTCCTAAGTTGTATTTAGGCTGAAATTCATAGCCTCTGACTCTGGCCTGTGAAAGATTTGTGTGTTGTCATATCATTTTAAATGTTGTCATTGTCATGGTCCTGCCACCACACTCCTGAGCAAAGGGTCTGCTGGAATAATTTCCAAGCTCATGCACTTTCAGATCTAAAGGAGGTGTTATGTGCCTTTTTTTCCCCTGTTTGTCATAGTTTTGAGGTCTCTCAAAAACGAGACTTTCTTTTCTATTAATGTAGATAGGTGTAGAAAACTTTTGCAACTGGTATTTGATCCTGTTTGTCCTATTGCACATCTTGGACTTGGGTAAAGACCTGAAAGTATTGTGACTGATAATCTCTTTGCTTTGATTTCTCTGGGCATGTTTCTAGAGGAAATTTGTTACCTGTTTTCTGTATCACTTTTGCTGTGTATTAAAGCCAGAGTAGGATGTAATTTTTAGAGTGATAAATGAAGGGTGAAGCAGTCTTCTGAACAGAGGGGATGAAATCTTGTAGATGCAATTCTTTGTAGAAAATTTCAGGTTTTCACTTTTTTCTTTTCAACCATGCAGTTTTGGGCTGTAGAGAGCTGGTCTAGAACTTGACATTTCAGTTTTGAATGAAATAGTCATTCTGGTGTGAATTTGGGAGAGTGGTTGTGATTTTTTTTTCCTTTTTCTTTGTGTTTTTTTCGGTTGTGCACAGTTAAGAATGTTAATGAGTGACTTCTCATTTTTAGGAAGACAGAAAATGCTACCCATTAGCTGATTTTGTGAACAGGGATTAGTTTTTAGTTTTTTTCACCTTTTTGGTAATTTTCTAGGTGGCTTTCCAGCCCAAATGCCCTTAATTACATGAGAGTGACAAAAATAGAACACATTATTGCCATACACCTCAGTAGCCTTATTTTAAAAACAGTTTTTCATGGATTTTTTCTTGTACCAGAGATGAAACCACTAGAGGGCCCTGAAGTATTTCATAGTAATTTAAGTGATTTCAATATGCTGCTTACTTGTGATTTTAATTAGTTTTGTTTTTGTATCGTTTCTTTCGTACGGCAGTAATTTCATTTTAATGCATACTGAAATGTCTTTAGTATTCAGGTTTGGTTATTGGCCCAGTATCTGGTGATTTCATCTTTTAGCAGCTCTTTTCTAAACCCTGTTGTTGAGAATCTTCCATGAGCTGTAAAAACTTGAATTTCTGTAATTTTTTTAAAGACCTTTCTAACTAAAACAGTGGGAACTAGACCTTGTGGTTCAAGGAGGCTCTTCATCTCTTCGTGTGTTAGGGGTGCAGCAGAAAAACACTGAGATGATGAAAACAGGGTAGAGATGGGAGAGAAAAATAGTCCCAGGAGACTAGAGGTGAAGAGAGAAGAAAGAAGTCTTTCTACTGCTCCTGTGTAGTGTGAGAATTGCAGCAGGGGTGACTTGCTGTTGGATGTTGTGTACTAGAGCTTGGCACTGAGTGAGCAAGGTGACATGGCCAGCACAAAGACTGTGCTTATGGTTACCAAAAGAATGAAATAAAATGTTGAGCTAAGGTAAAGTGCTGCAGCTTTGTGAGAGCAGCCCTAAGTTGGTTCTGTGCCCCTTTACGCTGACAAGAGTTGAAAGCCTCTGTGCTTCCCTTCAATTTCTGCAAGGGCTTTTTTTATTCTCTACTATTCTAGGGTGGATTTAAGGACTATAAAATACTATTCAAGCACACTGAGCTGGGGGCCAGTGAAGAGCCTTCCCTCAAAAGCAAAGCTTATATTAAAAGTAGGTTACAAGAAGTGGTTCAGGACAAACTGTTCTGGTGGGTACTGTGCTGTTCCCAAACTGTTAGTAACATCTGTTTGCAAGTGCTGACCTGCCTGGAGCAAAATCTTGGCATGGTTTTAATTTCTTTATTTCTAGAAAGCAAAGAAAAAGTCTTGCCTTCAGAAAATACTTTTATTTTTTTCTGAAGAACACAGTGTTTTATACTTCAGGTTATTTCTAGTCAAGGGTTAGCACTCACCCTCCTTAACATGTTGGCTGCTTTCAAACCTGGCCTGTATTAGTCTCCTGACATTGTCTTTGAGGCTCCTTTGGTACATTTTTGCTCTTCTCGTGTTGCCCCTTCCTTGTTTTGTTGAAAAACTCAGTGCTCTGTTGTTCCTCTTTTTTTCATTTGCCCTTTTTTTGCAGTGTTTCATTTTGTAGCATTCTTGGACAGCCTGTGGAAACACATCACAAGTAACTTTTAACTCACAATATTTCACCCAGGTCTGCGCTGTTTGGTTTAGGCTGCAGGTGTCTACAGCTTGTTACCTGTCATAACCCTAAGGTTCTGAATATGGGGTTCAGGTTTTTGCTCTCTCCTGAGTGCTGCAGTACTCTTTGTCTTGGAGTTGGTTCCCTGGAATTCCCTTCTCTTTCAGACCCACTGAGAACTAAACCTCATCCTCCCTCTCCAGGCATGATGGAATCCCTCAAGTAGCTGAACCTCCATCATTATGTTCAGCAGAAGCCTTTTTAATTTGTGTTTCAGGACCTCTGCAAATATAATTTCAAGCTCTTTCTGCTAAATGCAGTGCTAGTAGCCCTCTGGTTTAGCAGTGGCCTCTGCTTTTAACTGTATTGGGTGAGGTCTCTGCAGGTTTGTTCCTCTCCAGTTTCTGTCGTGGTCTCTTAGAGTGGGCTGTAGTGGATTTATTGCACTTGGTCAATGTGCTGTTCAGTGCTAATTGCTCTCATGGACAGAGTTATGGATTTATGTCATCAGTCAAGTAGAAACTCAGCTGTAATGAACTCTGACTTGTAACTGTGTACAAAATGCTTTTAATTTTGTGGTTTTTATACATGACTGCTGTTTGCTCAGATCTGAGGATGCATTCATGTAGTTAATGTTGAGGATTTTTTTTTTTTTTTGTGAAGGACATGTGCATTTATTTACATAGCTCAGCTCCTGAGGTTTGTAGGTGAGCAAGGACAGGAAGGGCTGTAATGGCAAAAACAAGACCCCAAAGGGTTACAGTGAGAGTAAACAGCATTGCACATTAAGTGGTAGAACAGAGGAGTGGAGAGTGTCTAAAGGGCTGGTGATCATACAAAGCAGTGGTTTCATGGTTTTATGGCTTGCAGTGTTCCCATGGATTTTTAAGTGAAAGGCAAGCTGTGACAACCATCTTGAGAATGTTTTGTGTCAATGGAAGCTGCAAGCAGTTACTTTTGCAGCAGGGAAGAAAAAAGCAACTGAAGTGCAAAACCAGCACGTGATCAGTTTTCTGTGACTAGAAACCCCAAATGCATCAGTGAACAGATATTTACTGACCAAAGAGATGTTTTTCACTGCTGAGAATCCTGCCCATGGTCTGTGCTGCCAGCTGCTTGGAGTGGTCATGTCAGAGCTCTCTCCTCTTGAATGGACAGGGGAAAAACTTCCACCACAGTATTATCACCTCATGCAGTGGCCTGCAAGAGTTGGTGGATGGTGTTTTTTGGCAGTTTAGCCCTGTCTCAGTCAGGACATGCTGCTGTTCTCAGTGCTGGCATTCATTATTGTCTTCTGTGGCACTGCAGGTGAGGGAGATGTGAAGCTTTACATCTTGTTTGAGAAATTGCTTAGAAGTAAAGTGTATTTATTTGCCACACCTGCCTGACTGCCCCTCACATTTTGGGACATCCTCTAGGTGGAATTACTGTCCCCCATCCATGTGGAGTTGTTGCTGCAGGGGCATGAGGAGGCAATTTCAAAGCCCTGTGTCCAAATGCAGTGCAGTGCACTGCTCTTACCCTGGATGATAAATTAGATTTAAAATGTTAGCATTGCTTTTTATAGCAGCAGCTGGCCTTTGCAGGCCTTGCCTTGCCCAGCCCTTGTGTTTTTGTAAATTTCCCCCCAGGCCAAAGCTCTGATGAGCTTCCCCAGACTCACACCTGGCTCAAGGGTGCATTATTTCTCATGTGAATGCAAAGCATGGAAAACATGCTGTGTTCAGCAGCTGCATTTGTGGCATTATTTCATTGATTAGTAATATTCATGGCTGTGGACTTTTTTTTCCTCCCTTCCATTTGAGGTAGAAATTATTAAATGAAGAACAGTTAAGTCTTCAGCCTTGATGCTTGTCCAGTTTCTTGGTATCAGGATGTTAACATTTCACATAGGGAAAAACCCTGTACCTTATAAACAGAAGCAGGAAAAGTAAAACGTTAAAGCCTTTGTTAGCATGTTTTGGCAACTGTTTGATTTATTATTACAGGACAGATCACAAACTGTAGGAGGTGACATGTTAAGTTGTGGTACTTTTTTTTTCTCCTCTCTGGTTGTGATGTTGCTTGTTTTTTCTCTCAATATATATTCATATGCTGTGATTTTTCACATATTCAAATGGAGAATGAGTCTTGAGCTCTTAAGACTGGTGTGCAAGTTTGAATCTTTTTTAACAGTCTATGAATGTTGGCATATTTGTCAAAGTCCTAGTGTTTTGTTTTAATAAGGGCTTCTTTTTCATAATTTATTCAGCTTTGAAGCTGACTTGGGACATTACTCCTTCTCTGTGAAACAGTGGCATTGAGGATATCTTGGATGTGTTGCCTTCTCAGATATTACTTCTTCCCCCATTTCCTGCCCTCACTGTGAGGAGTTAGGAGTTGCCAGGAGTTAGAAATTCAGCAGTTTTAATTCAGGCAGTGATGTCAGTGAGACAATTTGGGAGAGAGGAAGACTGAGGCTGTCTGCATGTTTGACATGCAGGTAGCAGTGATGTGGAGAGAGGAGATTAAAGCTCTTGTGGTCGTGGTTCCCAACCCCTTCTGAGCTGGGGAAGAGGGAAAGGCCATGAATTTATTTATTTTTCATAAACCCAGAATGTAATTATTTTCTTAATTTTGAAGAGAATGAAACTGAAGTGGGTTTTTAAGTGCCATCAATCTGCTGAACTGCAGAAAGGAACAACATTTATCTTTTGGGCAATCTTTAGCAGTTTAATTTTGTGCCTGACTGAGAATGTTTGTCTCTTTTAACAGATGTTCTTTCCTATATGTGGCAGAGGTAAGAGGCTTTTGGTAAATTAGACTCCTGAGGAGTGTGCTTTAGGCATGGACTCTTCCTCTGGGAATTTGGAATAGTACAAGTGACTGTTAGATGTTCAGAATTCACGTGAATATTTTCTGGGTTCTTAACTGAAAATTTGAAGTCACTACTATTATAATTAACTCTGTATTGCTTAGCAGCATTTGTATTTTTTAAAGCAAAAAGATTTTATGTAAGATACTTGCTTTCAGTTTATGTGAAAGTCTTTCTACAGAGGGAGGTAGATGTGCTTAAGAACATTTCCTAGCAAATACATTTGAGTGTCTTCCTGTTTTCTGTTGTGCCTGTCAGGCTGGCTTCTGTCAGGTGGAAGATGGCTGTTTGCCCCTCCATCCCTCCTGCCTCTTGTTGTACAGCCATGCTCCGGCTTCCTGGAGTCTTTGCCACCTCCTCCTGTCTCTGCCCTTCTGTTTGGGTGTCCTTGTGCCCATTTCCAGCCAGATTCCAGGCATTCCTGGCAGCCTGGCACTGTGCTGCTCCTGCAGAGCTGAGGCTGAGGGGACCTTCAGGTGGAGAGAGAAGCAGCAGGTACAACCTTGGGGAGAGTACAAGTGACACTCCCCCCAACCTGCCTCATCTGTCACATGCCCTGGGCACTGCAGGGGTGTAGAGAGGAAGGATAACTGTTCTGGACAGGTCTTGGACAGCAACCTGCCACCTCACTGCATGCCTTCCATTGCTTTGTGGCTGTGCCTCTTCCTTTTTACTGAACAGGTCTTGTCAGGGCTTGAGGAGGAACCAGGAGAGCGCTGTGAAGAGAAGGTGGTGCTCATATAATCACAGAAGCCTTTGGGTTGGAAGGGGCTTTTATAGGTCATCCAGACCAGCCCCCCTGCTGCAGGCAGTCCAGACCCAGGTGGGTCAGAGCCCTGTCCAGCCTGACCTTGAATGTCTGCAGGGATGGGGCACCCACCTACTCCTGAGCAGCCTGTGCCAGGGCCTCAGTCTCAGGATTCCCTGGTTAGGATGCTCCCAAGAGTCCTTTTTCACAGCCAGGTGATCAAAGAAAGAGTCAGAGCTGCTTGGCTTTGGTTCCCAAGGTTGTTTATTTTCTCTTATCCATACCATGTTCTCCCTGCCCAGCCCAGATGCTCTCAGCAGCTCAGCTCAAGGCACACTGCCCACCCTCAGGGCTGTGTTATCTTTTTATACTATAAACTGCACAGACATTATTTACAGTTATTCCCCAATACCCATCACCTGTGTCAGACAGTCAGTTTCTACTCTAAACCAGTCCCAAAGTGCCACCATCACCCAGAAGATGGAGGCCCTGAAGAAGAAGGAAGGAGGGCAGTGCAGGCCCAGATTGCTCCATCTTGACCCCCCCGTACCCTTAGCATAAAAATCTGAACATTCTATTTCTCCACTCAGTGATAAGCTGATCATTCTACTTTATTTTCCCTGGTTTGTAACTCTTCACATACAGTTGGTAATTTTTTCCATGGCTCAAGATCAAGGGCAGAAGGGTCTGGGGCTCTGTGCCAAACCCTCTGAGCCTCCTGCCCAGGGCTCAGCCCATCCAAAGCAGCAAGAGAGATGTCCTGGTTTCCCACACCTCACCACCCTCATGGTAAAATATTCCCTCCTCATATCCAGTGTGAATCTGCTCTCTTTGAGTTTAAAAGCACCCCCCTTGTCATGTCTCAACACAGCCTACTGAAAATTCTGTCCCCATCTTCCTTGTGGGCCCCCTTTGAGAGTTGAAAGGCCACCCTGAGGGCACCCCAAAGCTTCTCCTGCCCAGGTGAGCAATGCCAGCCGTGCCAGCCTTTCCTGCCAGCAGAGCTGCTCCGTGCCTGGCATCATCCTGGAGCCTCCTCTGGCCTGGCTGCAGCAGCTCCAGCTCCTCCCTGAGCTGGCCCAGGGCTGGGGCAGCTCTGCAGGTGGGGTCTGGCTGAGGGGCAGAGGGGCAGAATCCCCCCTGCCCTGCTGCCCACGCTGGGCCCAGCCCAGCACAGGGGATTGGGGTGTGCCCAGCACAGGGGTTTGGGGTCCCAGCTGTGCCCCACAGCCCCCCAGGGCTGCTCCAGGTCTGCTCCCTCTGCTCAGCCCAGCCTGGATCCAGCCCTGACCCATGGTCAGGTCACTGATGTCCACTGGGGCTCAGGCTTTGACCACTGCCCTCTGGGTGTGCACAACCAACTGATTCCTCATTCCTGGAGAGTCCAACCATCAAACCCATTCCCAGGGCAATGCTGGGGTTTTGTTTGTTTGTTTGTTTGTTTGTTTGCTAGACAAAAACAAACGGAAAAACCCAAAACCAACCAAACAAAAAAACCTAACAACCAAAACAAAAACAAAAACAAAAAAAAACCACCCAAAACCAACAACAACAAAAAACCACACACAAAAATACACAAAACCAAAACCAAGGAAGAAAAAAAACCACCCCAAAAAAACCCAGAAAGAAAAACATATTCATTTGAGAGAAAGTGAGCTAGGAAGTGGGGAAAAAAAGCCTTTATTTTAAGGGAAACAGTTGTGCAGCTGTCAGAAATCCTTACTTAGTGTACTAATTGATTTGTGAAGCTGTTTTAATTGTCTGAAAAGGTAGCACATGAATTTGCATCTTGAAGTGGAGAAGTTAAGCCTTACCATGAAGCATCCTGTGTATATTGCCAACACAGTGCACTTGTTACTCCTCATGGCTTTGAGAAAAAAAAAACAGCTTGGTGTGTCTGAAAGGTAACACTGGGATTGGTGCTTAATCCAGGTGGAAGTAGCCCCAGATATTAGCCTAAATAGCCCTCGATTATAGCCTAAATAATAGTGACAAAGCAGTCTGGGTGTGAGAAATTGCATGTGGCCCAACTTTTGGACCCAGCCAGAGTCAGAGCACAGACCTGACCTGGCACCAGAATCTGAATGCCACTGCCCTTGGGCTGCCTAAGCAAGGAAATGCTTTCATAAATATCATCATCAAATGCACTTGTGATTAATTCCAATTAAGTTATATTTTGGAATGCTTATTTTGGAATTTGCTGTTCAGTGCTCAAAGCCATGATGTAATTTTGTGAGCCATGGCAGAGGGGAAACTGCACTCTATCAATTAATCATCCTGTGGTATATAATTAGCACACTGTGAGATGTTATTAATTGCAGAGTAACAGGTTTGGTTCTTAATGTCCTGAGGAAAGGAGCCCCAGAATGGAGTTTCACCAGCAGCTTTGGAGTGCTGGTAAGGAGTTGTGTTCCCACAGCCCCTTTTTCTGTGATCACTGCAAAAGTTTTTGTGGCATCATAGAGAATGCAGCAGGAAATGGAAACCCACAAACACCAAGGAACCTCTTTCTTTTAACATAATCCTTTTTCTCTGTCTGTTTTTTAAAGAAAGAGAACTTGTCCTGAGTGTGGCCACGTTGAGAGTGGTAAATTTGGAGTTTTTGAGAGAGGACTCAGCAGGATCTGAGATCCCCCTGCTGCAGCCCAGGCACAAGAAGGATTTCAAAAACATGAAGGAATTAATGTGTATTGATAGGGATGTGTTTTCAGATACTTCTGGCTCATCACTGGGCACGAGCAGAATCCAGACCAGTGCCCTTTGTGTTAAACTGGGTGAAAGGAATTCTTGGGATTTTGTTGGGAACATTCCTTATAGATAGATTATGCCAACAAGTTCTTGTACTTTAAAACACTACATACAACTTCAAGTTTAATACAATTTCTTGTATCTTAGAAGACAGGTGCTGAACAAAAAGAAGGCCATGTGTCTTGTGAACAAAATCCTTTATCTGACAAGAAACTCATTTTCAGTTAGTAGTTTTATCCCTCTACTCCCTCTAATATTGTAACCATTTAAATGGTTGGTAATAATAGAAGATTTATTACTCAGTTTCCTTAGGTCTTGAGTTAGAAAATCTAATAAGTTAGAGTAAGTATCTGTTGTCTGTAGAATTAAGATACTATATTTTTCTTCAATTTTTGACTTATTTGAAAAATCCCAGGCAGACCAAAGACAAAACTCTACTACCTCAGTTTTCAGCTCTCTTCTCCAGAGATGATTTGCAGCCTTGTGATACATAAAACTATATTTTGAGCTGAACCATTGCCAACCCCCAAAGTGTAAACATAAGATAAATTGAATTTCAATTTAGAATTCTTTCATGTGTTTTTTTTTTCCTTAAAAGCATACCACTTGGCTCAAGCTGCTTTCACCTTTTTCCTCGAATTTTTTTCCCCATTTCTAAAATAATTTAAGTGACATTTGCAGTTGGCTCCTTAATGGTAAATCCTTGGAAAGAAAGAATACATAGTGCACAGCATCTGTTGAGTTACATGCTAAATTAACCCATGGGAAAAAGTGCTTTGCTTTCTCTCTTGTATTAGCTTTTCACAGAACAGGAAATCAAGGTAAATAACAATTTCTGATGAAAACATCCCACTCTTGAGTTACAGAAATGTGGCATAAGAAGAAAATATTTTATCTAGAGGGTATAATTGTTAACACTCCACTTGTATTTATTCTGTTAGAGATGAGACTGTTTAAGCATCTTTGTACATCTCACACGAAAGCCTGAAATGATTTCTTGAAAAATTAACAAGTTCAATTCATCACATTTAACGGACTCTTAAATCTTTATCAGCTTATCAAAGGAAACATTAATTACAAGTGTAATTGACCAGCCAGATGTATCCCGTTTTCTGTCCAGCAGCCTCTTTTAAACCATTACAAAACATGCAAAGCTCTTTATCTGAGGGAGATGAGAAGTTGCCCGTGCCAAATTCTGCTTTAGCAGAGAGATTTCCGTGGTGTTTTCTGGGCTGAGGCTGAGCATGGGCAGAGTGTTTTGTTCTTTGGTTTTACAGAGTGGGCTCCCAGCTTGGACTGGGCTGTCCCCAGGTGCCAGGAGGGCTCCTGGACCCATCCCACGTTTCATTTTCCCAGCTGTGAGGAGTTTGGGAGCTGCAGAGCTCCCAAAATGAGGAATCTCTGTGCTCCTGGGGATGGAACCACCCTCACTTTGTGTCAAAACCACACTTCTCATTGTGCAGGGCAGGTCATGACCAAACTCAGCAGCTTCTTCCTCATTTCAGAAACCAGAGCTTGGCCTTCCTGGCCACAGGCACAGAGCTCTCAGGGTTTGAAGCCTTATTTCAACATTTGTCTACCATTTGCAGGACTTTTTTTTTTTTTTTCTTTATTTAGATGTATGAGAACCACATTTGTGTTTTAGGTAGAATGAATAAAAATAGCATGGCATTAATGCACATTACCAAAACCTTGCAGCTTCCTCTGGTTTTTGAGGGCAGAATGAAAGCAGTAATAATTGCCAAGTTAACACGTGTAACAATAAAGGTTCCTGCTCTTTTCTGTCTTCTCTTGCTTTCATTCAGATTACTTCCTAAGGAGTTTCAGCTCACTTCAGACTTGGATTTATTGTTATATTAATCTCCCTACTCACATCTTAAAAGTTTTGTTTCAAGAGCTGCCATGGTTTGACAGCACTGAAGGAGAATAACTTGAGTAATTGCAAAGAAGAAAGGAGTGGGGCTAGAGCAGAACCTTGCCTATTGTGTTGATATTTGAAGGTGTCTTTGTAAGCTTGGAATTGGGAGTATTTTTATTTTAATCATAGGTGGAGAGCTCAGATGGAGACATTTCTGGAAGAAAATCAGGGGTAATGCAATTTTCAGCCTCCTTCAGCTGTGAGGTCATTAGGGACAATGCACTGGAGCATCACACAGCTGGATCTTTCTTGGAAAAGTGTAAAAAGGCTTTGCAAGGTCCAGGCCATGTACAAAGGCAAATTTGGATTGGTTATTGAAATGTCTTCAGAACAGTGGGTTTGATTTTTAGGATGGGGCTGTTTAATACTTGGGGTTTTTTATGGTCTCTGGTGACGTCTGTAGTTACAGATGCTGACGTCTGGAAGATCCTGTTGTGGCTTTAAAATTTTTATTTCTGTAGGGTAGAGGGTACTTGAATGTGCTAGTGTCCCAAATGCTGAGCCTCCAAATCGAGGAGAAAAAAGGGAAGGATGAAGTAGTTACATAATCTCTCATATCCTTTCAGTTGGAATTGGTTCAAGTGGTTCTGTCAGTGGCGTGAGAGGAGAATGAAGTGTGAGCAGTGAGTTACACATGCCAAAAACCAACAAAAAAAAAGACACTTTGTGCCACAGTCTCTGCTGAAGAATCTGGTTGGATATTTGGCTCGAATGGTACGTCCTGCAGTTCCTCTTGCAGGTGGAGTTTGGTCATTGATAAGGGAAGAAGAACAGTTCTCTTACCTTGCAGGTGGATGAAGTCCTTGCTAAGGGAATTCCTGCATGGAAAATCCCTTAATTTTCCTCAGAGCATCTCCTGCTCAGAGCACAGACCTGGGGTTCTTGAGGTGAGGAGCAAGCAGATCAGCTGGGGCTGGGGTGTGAGCACAGAGCAGGCCTCAGGCCCATCCCAGAGCCCCTCAGGGCTGTGTTAGCAGTGCATTCAAAGTTGTGAGCTCTCCTCTTCCCTGTGGCACTCAAGGGTCTGTGGCTGTGCAGCCAGTCCCTGTGCTCTTGTTCTTATTTGTGCACTTGGTCTACAGCTGGTTTATGACACATCTGATGACTTACACAGTTTCTTAGAATATTTTTTTTCTCAAAGTCTTGGGAAAATTTGGCTTGGATGAGCTTTCTGGAGCTCAGATGTTACACATTTTTACCCACTTTGGGAAACATTCAAGGAAAGGAAGCCTCCAGCTTCACTGCATCACCTGTTTGAGTGTTTAGTTGGTCTTGTGGGACAGAATGCAGCTCATGGCTTCTTGGTTTTGTCTGTGCACCTCTCAGCAGAATCTGCTCCAGGCTTTCCTGAATGCCTTGTGGGTGGTAGAAGATGCCCTCTTAATTTCTCCATGCCAAATGGATTCAGTTTCCTTAGTCTGTCCACATTTGACATGTGCTGTAGCCCCCAATGAAGGAATGCAATCACCATGCTGTTTTTCTTTTCCTCTGCGGCCTGAGTGAATGTATTTTCCACTTTTTTTTTTTTTTTAATGAAGGCTAATACCCAGAGGAGTAGATATCCAGAATTTTCAGGTTCAGATATAGATCAGGTACTTATTTTGAATATTGTTACTTATCAAAGATATAATTCAGAAGACCTGTGCAAAAATATCTGGATAAAATTATCAAAGTCCTGAAGATATATTTTCAATTTTTTCTCCTTTTCATTACAACTTCTTAGAATGAACAGAGAATTAAAGAACAATTGCAGGTCTTCTGCCTGAGTGCCATGTGTAATAATCTACCAGCATAGCTTGAAAACACAGTCATGTCTATACCTCCCTTCCATGTTTAAGTTAAACTGAGATATTATGGGCCATTTTTGATTTTACTTTTTCTGATTAAGTCGGTCTGTAATCTTACATGATACCTGACTATTTATCAATAGGATTCAGAGGGGTTAATTTTTATCTTTAGTTGTTTTTGTGGGTTTTGTTTGTTTGGGGTTTTGGGGAGGGGGGGGTTTGGAGTTTTTTTTTGGGGGGGGAGGTGTTTTTTTTTTTTGTGGGTTTTTTTTTTTTTTTTTTTGGTTTTTTTTTTTTTTTTTTTTTTTTTTTTAGGTTTTTGTTTCTTTTTGTGGCTTTTCAGCTCTTCCATGTGTGTTGACACTGTGCAGAGCACAGCCATCTGCTCCCTGGCCTTGCTTCTCCTGCAGGCCCTCCCTGGGACTCTGCACGTCCTGTCCCCCTCCAGGACAGCTCTGTGTCAGTGTCTGTGTGTTCATCACACAAGGTTCTGATCCTCTCTCACAGGGAGCTGGAAACCAGGCACTCTGCAGCCCAAATCAAGGTGTGTAAGAGCCTCAGCAGCAGCTGGATCCCCTCCTGAGTATGAGCCTAAATCCCCTGAACTGAAATCGTTTCAGTGCAGTGATGGGTGGAAGATGCAGCTGTGGCCTGGCTGCTTGCAGAGGCAGTGTGCTTTCTCACTGAGGTCTGTGTTGGATGTTTGGTGCTCCTTGTGAATTTCCACAGCAGTTCTTGTGATTAAAGAACAGGAGTTATGTTTCTGACAGTTCTTGGCAGGTAGAGCAGTGGCAGCAGTGTGGGAGGTTAGCTCAGCCTGATTTAAAGCAGAGACATGGATGGACCCTGTCTGTCACCATCTCAGTTATTTCTTATATAATTATTGGAAATGATGTTTCATAAGCTGGTGGTGACTTCCATGCAACTTCCTATTGATGTTTTTAGTCTGTGCTTGTATCTTTTTACCACTTACCTGGGCAAATCTGATTCCTACTTCAGCAGTAATCCTGTATCACAGAATCCCAGGGTCTCAGGGGCTGGAAGGTTCCTCTGGAGCTCCCCAGCCCTGCCCTGCCCAGCCAGGGTCCCCTGGGCAGTGTCCCAGCACCGTGCCCAGCTGGGGCTGGCCTGTCTCCACACAGGGACACTCCAGGCCCTCCCTGGGCAGCTGTTCCAGGGCTCTGCCCCTCCATGCACACAAGTTCTTCCTCCTGCTGGCCTGCCCCTGGCCGGGCTGCATTTGATGGCCACTGCTGCTGCTGCTGGCCCTGGCGGCGCCGAGCAGAGCCCGGCCCATCCTCTGGCAGCCCTGGCAGATGTTGGGATGGATGGATGGGATCCCCTCTGGCCGTTCCCCTCTCCGGCCTGCCCAGCACCGAGATGCTGCAGAGCCCAAACCCTCTCTGAGCCTTCCCTAGAGCCTCTCCAGCAGCTCCATGTCTTTCTAACCATTGTGGATTTTCTGTGGCTGATGCATCCTGCAGCTTTCAGCTTTGTTTTGGGGCTCTCTTCAATCCTGTGAAGAAGTAATTAACTTGAATTTAAGATTCTTTCCAGAACTATGTTGTGTTGTAGCTGTCTGCTTTTAATTTTTAATTAAACAGCCTCACCTAGGAAACGCTTTTGTTTTCTGGACAAAGCACTGTGTGTTTTGCATATGTATGTGTATGACCCACGCAACTTCCAATGTTTTGAGGGACAGTGTGGTTTCAAATATGTTGAAATTAAAATGCCTTGGAGATTTTTGTGCTCACACACAACATAAGGGAAGGGGAGATAATTAAAATAGTTGGGAAATATCGTTAAGCATTGAGCTTGGCTTTGTTCAGGCTGAATTTAGACTGTTACTTCTGCTGCTGGAGAAGATATGTCTTTGAATTAGATGTTTTCTGCTGACTGTTTCCTCCATCAGCTTGATGCTGGAGAGGGGCTGTGATGGTGAGTGCTGATGGCAGTAGGCAGAGATTTGACAGAAGCACAATGGTTACGGCTTCACTGAGAGATCTGGTAGGTGGGGAGCCTTTGCAAAGATACTACAGGAGAGACAGAGAAAAGTGCCTTGTGCTGAGAAGTTTTTGCTGTTGAGAATGAGAACGTTTTGTGTTCCTGTCAGTCGGGACAAGTATGATCAGACAGCACGTGTCCTCATGGAACAAAGAGCTGTGCAATCTCCTGGGGAGGCTGTGAGATGCACTGATGGTGCTGGGGCTTCCCAAGAGGTAGTGGAAATGCTGCTGTTTAGAACAAGCTGATAGTCCACATTTTTCTATTAGAGTCTCAAAACTAATTCTTTCAAGGCTATTCTGTCATCTTTTCCTTTGCTCTGCCTGTCCAGAGCTTCTTGGTTTCTTTTAGTCATGCTCTTATTATTATTTTATTTATTGCTAATATTTTTTTAAGCACTTCAAAGTTTGTTTTTTTTCCTAAGTGATGCGAAGTAAAGTGGTAATAATCTTGAGTTATACAATGTGTAATAAAGAACTCAACTTTTCTGTCTGCCAACCTATTGTCTGATGGTGTAGGCTTGCTTCTAGAAGGCCCCTTTTGGTAAAAAAGCCTTCTAAAAGGCTTGGTAATTCAAAAAGAAGCTAAAATATTATTAAGTGGTGTCCTGAATGAGTGTACTCAAAAAATCACCAGCAAGGGTATGAGCAAAAGTAATATTTAATATTAAACTACAAAGCACAGCAGCAGTGGTAATGTGAAGAATAGAGAATCAGAGAGGGGTCAGTCAGGAGGTGCAGTGATGTAAACACACAGAGCTGCAGCTGCACAGCAGTTAGACCAGACACAATAGTAAGAGATAGTGTTGAATTAAATGAGTAATTTCTCCCTTTCTATTGTTTGCTTGTCCAGCTGTACGTTGTTGTATGAAGTTTAAGACCCACACTGAAAGAAAATACAGAAAATGACCTTACCTGATGGGAAAGAACACAGATAATTAACACTGTGTTTACGACTTGGCAAAAACTTGGGTGACACAGGAGTATGAAATGCTCCATCCTTGAGGACAAAACGGGGGGTTTGGAATTTGGAAATGGTACCAAGAGCACAATGTAGGGCTCATGTTTCATGGCCTGTCAGCGAGGTGCAAGAAAGAGAGATGGGGAGGAGCCTTCCACACCTGATTTTAGGGTATACAGCAGAAGTGTGGAGTTTCCTTCCTGTGTCACCAGTGCATTTTCCATCTTTGTTGTATAGACCCAGATATGTAGAAATACTTGTATTTATCCATAGGGATAATCCCAAGATATCATGAGCAAATGACTGGCTCTGTGTCCTCACTCCCACTTTGATTCAGAAACAGCTGTTTGTCCATCATGGGGTGTAATGGAGCATTATTTCATCTGTGTGCATGAAGTATGGCAGATACTGGGCAGGGTTTTCCTGTGCTTTGTTTCGTGGCGTTCTTGTTGCCTTTGTTTGTTTATTTGTGGTTAGTTTTTGTTGCTGTTTGATTTTTTTGTTGTTGTTGTTTTGATTTGGTGGTGGGGTTTTTTTGTGTGTTTTTTGGTTTTTTGTTTGTTTATTTGTTTGTTTGAAGCCCTGCAAAGAGAGACACTTTTGCTGGCTGGCATAATCCTGGGTGATTTTGGGAGGAACTGGTGATTTTGGGGACACACTTGTGCAGCTGGCTTACCAGGCTGCCTGTGGCACATCTCTGTCAGGGTGCAGGTGGAGGGAGCAGTGGGACAAGCATAGGGCAGATTGGTCCAGGCTTCTGATGAGACCAGACCAGTGTGAGCTGCATCCTCCCAGCATCATGCTCTGTACAACTCCTGCAAAACACTTTTTACCTACAGACAGAAGTTCAGCTTACCTCCCAAAATGTCTTTTCAGTGGCAGCCTCCCCACGTCTTGGATAAAAGCAATCTGAGCTAAGAACAAAGGAAAGAGTATCATGTTAGGTAGATCATAATGAATGGACAGCTGAACATACTAAAAATAAACAATGACCTCAGTTGAGTAGTCCTGTATATGTTTGAAATACAGAAATATATATCTGTATATGTAAAGTAAAGTAAATATTGCTGGAAGTGTGGGCAAGATGCTGTGCTGGCTCTGAAGAGCTGTGTGATCTGATAGCTGCACGAGGCACTGCAGTGCCTGTAAGCAGTGCTGGTCACTGGGTAGGAGCTGCCCTGTGCTGGCATTGTGATGGGACATGGTTTGATGATCTACTTGATAAATTGAGCCTTGCACCGTGGTAGAAAGATTTTAAAGATGGGCATGTATATATTGATTGTCTTCAATCATATTAAAGCCAGTAAACTCTACAAGCTTGGGTATTGAATGGAAGGAACTGCTACATCAGAGGTTAGGGCTTCATTTGTCCCTGCACATGTTTGTTCACAGCCATACATGATGGAGAAAATGGGTCCATTTTGGGTGGTTTCTGTGCCACATTTTGAGTCAGGTTTTCTAGCGCTCTTTGCGGCCGCCTCAGCCTCATGCCGTGTTTGAGTGGGCTGGAGTTGTCCTCTCTGGGACTGCCTTTGTGAGTGCTGCTGGGGCAGAGAGTGCTCCCAGGGCAGTGCTGAGCTCAGAACACTCACCTCATCTCTCAGGGAGCCCTGCTGCCAGCCCGAGTGCTGCTCTCCAGCCTGTTTGGTGCCGCTCTCTGAGAGCTCTTCCCTGTGAGTCATGCTCTGCACATCAGCTCTGAGGACGTGGGGAGCTGTGAAATAGCCTCCCTGAGATCAAGCAGCCACAGGATCTACGTCTTCCCTGTCCACAGAGCCAGCCCCTCTGCAATTGAGGGAAATTAAATTGACGTGGTGGGATTGTCTTATCTCAATGTTGACTATTGCTCATCCTGCCTGTTCCTAGGTGCTAATAATAAATAGTTTCCTAGCACTTCTTCATCCTTTCTACTTTCCAAGACATGAGTGCAATGTGTCTCATCCCATTCTTCAGACAGGCAGATGGAAGAAGCCTGAAGAAGATTTTTGTGGGTGCAGAAGCTGCTACAAATACAGCTGTGCTTTTGTTTTGCCCTGTGCTACCTAATTCTGCCCTGACAGAAGGGATGGTGTCATGCAGAGCCTGCACAGCCCTTTGCTTTTCTCTATCCTCCTTACTCCATTTCTTTGACAGCTCCTGCCTCTGAGTTCCTAAAGCTAAAAGAATGTTTCTTAGAATTCCTTGGTTCCAGGCTTGTCAGTGTAGTTGGAGTTCTTTCCAGATGCAGTTCTTCCTGAGAAAATCAGAAAATGTGTTGAGAATTTTGGTAGTTCAGATGGAAAAAGGCTAGCAAGGAGTTTTCCTCAAGTTTTTCTGTGTGTGTCTCTATATATTTGTATGTGTGCATGCATTTGAGTAAGCAGGTACACATGTATGTGTGTATGTATATTAAAGTGTGTCAGAGCTGCTTCTGGGGTTTTCAGCAGCCTCTGGCATTTAGGAGGAGTTTGGGATGGGGCATTTTGGAAGCTGGAGGTCCTGTGGGGTAACGTGGTGTATGCAACAGACTGATAACACCATGTGGTGATTTCTGTTTGGTTTTCATGGGCTGCAGCCATTTGTGTCAGATATTCAGAGAGGGTGACTGTGCTGCTGTTTTCTTGCAACAGCAGTCTCCTTCTCTGGCATCTGAAAGCTGCTCAGAGCAAACGTGGGGAAGCATTTGACTCTGCCTGCAGAAAGAGCTGTGCTTCTAAAAATGTGAGTGCTCAGTGCCAAAAGAACAACTGCTTGGAAATGTCCCTGAGGCTTTGCCAGAGAAGCTGCTGGAGCTCTGTGCCAAGGCTCACCCAAAAAGGAAGGATGGTTGTTCTCACAGACACACTCAGACCTGAGCCCCCTTGATGCCTCAGGTTTAGCTTTCATATTTTTCACATTCTGTGCTGCTTTAGTGTGTGTGTCTGGGCTTCACATTATGGGATGGTGAGCTCTGCACAGAGCAGGGAGACAAAACAATTCCTGCTCCAGCTGGGGACCAAGGACAAATGATCCAAATCTCAGCCCAAGAGCACAAACAACGTGGGCTGGAGAGAGAAAAACAAGAGGATGGGAGTGCATGGGCTAAAGCGGAATGGGACAATGAACTCCAAGGTGCAAATGGAGCAGAGCTGATCCAAGGGAGAGACCCCGTGCCCAGGAGTGCATTTTGGGACCATTTTGGTTCCTCTTGGGTTCATTTTGGGACCATTTTGGTTCCTCTTGGGTTCATTTTGGGACCATTTTGGTTCCTCTTGGGTTCATTTTGGGACCATTTTGGTCCATCTTGGGTGCAGCCCTGGCTGGGCTCTTGTGCTGCCCAAGGTGGATCCATGGAGGAGATCCTTTGAATAAATCCCTACTTTATTCTTTAGCTCTGTCCAGCCTCTGTTCTAGGTCAGCCTTGTTAAGGCATCACCCTGAGCTAGGAGAGGCTGGCTAACCAAGGTAACAGAGTGGTGATGAGCAAAGGAAATGCAGTTTCTGCCAAGCATGGTGGTAAGAGAAGGTGACACAGTGTGCTTGGATATCTGAAAGGACTAATGCATTCAGGTTGCCTTGCCCTGCTGAGCAGTGCTGGCATTTTTTCCCTTCAGTGACAGACTGGTCATCCCAGCAAAATAAACTATGAGGAATGCAGAGAAAAGAGCAATTAGAATAAATTGTACAGGAAAAAACTAAATAAATCATTTGTGCTTTACAGAAGTGTGCTTAGCATCAGAAGTAAAAGTTTCATACTAAATTTTAGGAGCAGACACCTTCAGAAATTCAGCATCATTGGTGTCCTTGTGTTGTGATACAGGGCTGGGCAAGGAAATTCTGGTCTATGCACCCCTGCATTTGAATGTACTAAAGCAGAATGGGCATGGCAGGATAGTAATTGAAAGGTAAAATTCTGCAAGTTACTTGCTTTCCTTTGGAGGACTTGCTGAGTTTTAAGGAGACTCAGTTTGGATGTGTCTGTTCTGCAGTAAGTCTTTATACACTTTATGCCTGTTTAATTGTGAATTGTAGAGCAGCAATGAAGTGATTCCTGCTTTATTCACCAAAGTGCAGTTAGCTCTTGTGCTTAAAGCAAGCTCATTCTTAATAAAAGATGTTATTATTTTTTAGATATCTTGACTCAGTTTCTGTAAATTAGTTTTATTTATGTTGTTTCCTTTTAGCTGCTAGCATTTTCATAAATGTTTTTCTTAAGATACCTTTCTGTCAAACTGAGAGCTCTCTTTCAAATATTTTTCCTACAGCACTTGTTAAGCAATGAATTTTAAGTTGATGCATTGAATTGTCAGATAAATAGAGGAATTAAACCCAGCAGTGTTGATCCTTTTTCACTTTGCCAGCAGGGTGACAGATAAATCAGTCCCTCCAGTAACAGAAGCTCAGAATGGTGTAGGTTAGGATGCACATGTTACATTATACATGATTACTTTAGTTATTACAACATTGCATCATTACATTATTACAATATTTATTGTTTTATTGCATTATGGCAGTGTGGTGTGCCTGTGTGTGCTGTAGGATCCCATCCTTTACTCAGCTGCCTGTGGCCACACTGGTTTCAGACCCTTGGCTGTGGGTGGTGGTCATGTTCTTGGGCAGATTTTGTAATTTTGCTCTAGAGCAGAGGCAGTTCTGCCCCAGATGCCAGGGGTGGGAGGAGCAGGGGGTTCTGGTGGGGAGCACAGGGGGTTCATCCCTCCCTGGTCACTCAGTGTCCAGTCCAGGGGTGCAGAAGGACTGGGCAGGGGAGCTGAGGGAGCTCTGAGGGGTTGATGAGTTGATCTCTGATCAGCTCAGAGACTGAGAGCATAGCTTGTTTTCAGGGAGCTGGGAAGAGCTGAGCTGCAGCTCATTTGGAGCTGCTGACAAGAGTGATGTTTACAGAGGCTGATGGTGAATTGACTTCTGATTTAAATAGGCATTGGTGGCTGGAGAGATAAAATAAGCATCGACATACCATCCTGGCTGTAATCAGGAAAATGGCCTTTGGTGATCATCTTGCTGCACAAAGGACACACCTTCTGCAGCAAACTTTGTTTTTATGCATCTTGATAAAAATTTAGGTTTTTTTCACGCATTGAATCTGTAACTTTCCAGGTCTTTTTTACTTTATGTAAAACATCAGGTGCATACTGTCAGTCAGAATGTCATATATATATATATTTGATGTTGCTGTATCTAGAATGCAAATATTAAAATATTTGAAGATCTTTGCAGATCAATGAGCTAATAATTTTAAATTAGTGAATAATTTTGAATGTTTCCCATTCACTGAGATGACAAAATACTGTCAGAAGTCATTCAACATATATTGATTGTAACTATCATATTCCAGAGTTTATGCTAAGGAGTTGGATACATTTGGTTATAAAAGAGAAGAAAATCACAAATGCATTAAAGAAAATTACACCAATGAATATTTAAACATTCGAAAGCAAACAGGTGTGGCATGAACCATCCAGTGAAATACTCCCCAAAGCCTTCCTTTTTGACTTTACTTCTGCAGACCTTGTTAAGCCTTGCTTTTCTGTAGTCATTGCTGTGAAAACATAAAGAGGTAGAAATGGAAAATAAAATCTTTGTGTAGAAATACTTGTCTAAGCATGGTCAGCAGCAGAGCCCTTGTGTCTCTGAAGGCTGGCTCAGAGGTGCTGTGCTGCTCTCCAGGGGTCATCCATCACCCCGTGAGGCAGTGCTGGAGGGTGTCCTGCACACTGCAGTGGAACCCCTGCTGATGTACCAAAAGGGATGGATCTGCTGGAGCACATGAGTGGTGGGGCTGGGAGCAGGGTGCGGGAGATGGATTTGTAGAGATTCTGAAGGACTGTGTTGTCTGAACTCGTCTGACCGTTCAGTGTCCATCCACAAACAACTTCAAAAACAGAGAGATTTGATAAATAAAATTAAAACAAATGATAGATCATGGCCAGACAGCTTGTTTGAAGGATGGAGTTTTGCACCTTGGCTATAAGAGCTTTGCAAAATAGGTTTATATGCATTGATAGTTCTCATGGCATTGTTAGTGGTAGTGCCTTGTGTACTTCACTGTGCACGGTGAATGATGAACAAGGCCATCAAAGAAGTTTTTTCTGTCCAGGAGAGAGGGGGAAATGTGGGAAATGGATTTATAGAGAGCTCTCAGGGCCTGGCAGAAGGCTCACACAGTGAGCATCTTTATGCAAACTCTGAGATGAGAAATGCTGACTTAGAAATGCCATGGAGTAGGACAGACATTGCTGAGAGAGAAATGGAGCTAGAAACAAGTTTCAAAGGATGGCCTTGAAAATCAGCTGGATACTTTGGAGAAACAGAACTATGAAAGATGCATTGAAGTGGGACCCACGAGGGGTAGTTTTAGATGATTGGCTTTAAGGCATTTAAGCATGGTGTGGCTAAAGCTGATAGGCCAAGAAACACTTACTGTGTATTGCAATTAGGGAAATAGTTAACTTCTGATTGTGATGGCATGAATTATAACACCTGTACTGTCTCACCCTTCTCATGAGGCTGAAAATGGAATAAAAGCTTTTAGAACACCTCTCAGTTGCCCCATCTCTGGGTCAGGAAAAGGGAATTGTTTGACTGAAGGGTAAAAAGGCAAGGAAGAAAACAGCTGACTGGGGTTGGTGTTTTCCTTTGCTTGGAGGATGTTTGATCATCCTGAGAAGGGTTGAGGAGAGGGGACTTCAGAGAGTGTAAAGACTGAAAATCTGATCAGTCAGTTGAAGACAGGGAAAGGATCACTGAGCATGTGCTGGGACAGGTCTGGTTAGTTGGACACATGTTGTGGAAATTAACTCTCATTTTTGAGATCTGGGCCTCAGAGATATATTGATCCTTTCAGGTGGGAGTATGTAGAATGTAAGGCAGAAAATCTGTGGTTTTCCCTGTGAAGCTGAAAAGGGTAAAAGGGTATGGATTGAGTTCCATGCTGTATTACCTGCACAATCCCTCTCATTGGCATAATTCCAGTCTTCTCGAAGCACTTGGCTGATTCACGTCCCATGGGGGTGTGAGAGTGAGTGGAAACCCTGAGGCCAAGTAGGTTTTGTGTGTGTCTCTCCACTGGAGCTTTCTCCTGGCCCGTGGCTCAGTGCTCACTGTGTAGCTGTGTAATTCTGCCCAGGGCTGGCATGGCCACCATGAGTTCTTTGTGGCTTTTAAACCAGCATATCTGTTCAGTGCTTATCAAACAGCTGTGCAAACTGCAATGGTAAGGAAGCATCCAATCTTAATTCCAGCCACCAGCCAGGGAAAACAGGCAGTGTGGAAATGCTGCATCTTGTGAATTTTGGTGTGTTTGGTGGTGCTGTTAAACTGGGAGGAGCTGCTGAGATAACTGATATAACTGATGGCAGGAGAGGGTTATCAGTAATAGCATCCTTGGCTGCCTAGGCTGCAGTAAGACTAAGAGAAATCCAGCCCTTAAGTTCTACAGCATGGAACAAAAATCTTCCAAAGGATAATTAAATATGGGATAGGATAGGATTATAGCTTCAGTGTTTGATCATCAGAAGTCTTTAAGAAGAGATAAGGCAAGTAGTTGCTATGATTGGTGAAGACATTTTTGTATCTACTTGCAGGCATGCTGGACCACCTCTTGAAGTCTCTCTTTTGGCTGTGCTTGCTGCTGTTTGGGTTTGCTTTATTTGCACTTTAACAGAGGTTAGAAGAAACATTTTAAAAAATAGAGCACACTTAGAAATGTTTTCAACCTGCTTTAATAGCTCATCTCTTCATTCTTTACCCATTCAGCTCCTAACAAAACAAAGACAAAAGAAAGTGCACCTCTGTAACCTCCTTCATGAAGGGAGTGTAAAAACATGAAAGTCAAATATTTTTTTTCTTTGCAGGTTACAGGATGACAGAATTAGGATAGAAAGGATGGAAAACCTCAATTTTGAGTACAGCCATGCCTTCCAGAGGGTTACTGACTTCTATGCAAAAGAGGTGCCTGGTACTGCAGGTATGTTCCTCCAGATTTTTATGCAAAAGAAGTGCCTGACATTACAGGTCTTTCCTTCCAAACATCTTTGAATCATGCACCCTATTAGCCTTTACATTCACACAGGCTTTTGGCCACCTTTGCTTCATTTTCTGCACAGTGGGATCTCATGTTGAGCTTGGAGGAAAAGGAACATTATTTAAATAGAAATGAACACAGGGCTACTGTTACTTTCTTTCATAGCTTGAAGGTGTGTGTTTAGGCAGATTTAAATTTAAATGTACATAACAGCTGAGGGGGATTACTCAACATCTGAAATGTTTCTCAAGTTCACAGAATCCCAGGATATCTGGGGTTGGAAGGTTCCTCTGGAGATGATGTGCTCCATCCCCTGGGCAGTGTCCCAGCACCGTGCCCAGCTGGGGCTGGCCTGTCCCCACACAGGGACACTCCAGGCCCTCCCTGGGCAGCTGTTCCAGGGCTCTGCCCCTCCTGCACACAAGTTCTTCCTCCTGCTGGCCTGCCCCTGGCCGGGCTGCATTTGATGGCCACTGCTCCTCAGCCTACCACTGGGCACCACTGAAGAGAGTCTGGCACCATCCTTTGACACCCCTTTGAGGTATTTATATGGATTGATGAGATCCCCTCTCAGTCTTCTCTTCTTTAGACTAAACAGGCTCAGCTCCCAGTCTCTCCCCATAAGAGATGCTCCAGCCTCTTTATCATCTTTATGGTCTCTGCTGGACCCTCTACAGCAACTCCTCGTCTTTCTTGAACTCTGGAGCCCAGAACTGAACACAGCATTTCAGATGTGGCCTCACCTGGCCAGAGGGGCAGGATCCCCTCCCTGACCTGTTGGCCATACTCTTCCTGATCCATTCCAGGATCCACTGGCCCTTCTGGCCCCTAGGACATTCTGTCAAGCTCATGGTCAACTTGCCATCCACCAGCACCTCTAGGTCCTTCTCCACAGAGCTGGTCTCTTGTAGGTCATTCCCAATCTGTTTTGGTACTTATGGTTATTCCTCCCCAGGTGCAGGATCTCTAGTTGCCCTTGTTGAACCTCCTTAGGTTTCTCTCTGCCCAACTTTCCAGCCTATCAAGTACCCACTTGAATGATATCACAGCCTCCAAGTGGATCAGCCAGATCCCCAGCGTAAAGACTGAGGCAAAGAAGGCACTNTAGATGAGGTGGTTGTAGCACACACCCTGGATGTGAAGAACAGGAAACAAAACATGTAACAGTTAAAAAGGGGAGAAAAAAGAAATCCTTAAGAAATGACTTGGAGATTTTTGTCTCAATGCTGGGGAAAAGGGGGGAAGGAAAGCTGCCTGATGGCTTGTGGGACAGACCAAAGGTATCATCAGCCACAGATCCCTTCTAAGCCTGAATTGCTTCTCAAAAAAATGTGTCAAAAGGCTTACACAGATTCAGTTTGCAATTTAACACATAAGATACTCTTCCTGATGCATTCCAGGATCCACTGGCCCTTCTGGCCCCCAGGACATTCTGTCAGCTCATGGTCAACTTGCCATCCACCAGCACCCCTAGGTCCTTCTCCACAGAGCTGGTCTCTTGTAGGTCATTCCCAATCTGTTCTGGTACTTATGGTTATTCCTCCCCAGGTGCAGGATCTTTAGTTGCCCTTGTTGAACCTCCTTGGGTTTCTCTCTGCTCAGCTGTCTCAAACACAATGTCCCCAGTCCCTGCTGGCCACTCCTGGTGACCTTTCTTTCTGCTTGCTTGGTGATGACCTGCAGAGCCAGCTGTCCCATCACCTCCCCAGGGACAGAGGTGACTCCTGGGAGTGTCCTGGGCCCTCCTTCTTGCCCTCTTTGAGGATAGAAGTAACATTCTTGTTAACTAAGTTCTAAAGTTCTTGCAGATGTTACCTGAGAACAGCTTTAAAAACATCCCTGAAAAAACCTGAACTGTGTGGGTTTTTAAAAATACCAGTTTATGTTGTGGTATCATGGAGTGAGTTTTCCTATTGTTGCAGCTGGAACAGGCACTGTAGCAGAGCACTGTGCACAGAAAGGAACGTGTCAGAATTCCATTCTTAGTTTGTATATTTAGAAGTTGTTATGCCAACAGTAAGTAATTTTTTATGAAGAAAAACCCACGGAGTTGAATGTTTTCTGTTTCATTATGTGTTTACACTGTTGCAATGTTCTGCAATTATTTGGAACCATAAGTGTTATTTTGGAGCCTTGCTTTATGTTGATTTACAGAGGTCATAAAACACTGTACATACAGTGAAGTACATACAGAGATTACAGATTTCTATTAGAATAACCTGAAAAGCAGATTAAGCTTTTTTCTGCAATACCTTAGTAGTACACAGTGAGTGAACCAGAAAATAAACATTTAACAAGAAAATTTTTTTTTTTAGGTCCTCAAAACCTATCTGTAATACTAAGTTTGGATAAGCCTGTTATTTGCTCTCTGGCAGCAGTAATTACATATCTCAAAGAATTTAATTTGGAAAAGATGCTTTACAACCCAAGGTAAGTTGCCTTATATAAATTTGCAATTCAAAGCGCCACTTCTTGCAAGTTTTAGCAGACAGTGTCCCTGATTGTAATGAAAAACTTTCAAGTGATAAACATAGTCTTTGTAAAAATTACACCTTACATTTGATTTCCTAATCAGAAGTGAAAGAATCAAGTGGTTCCTTTGAGTGATGTTTCAGGAAAACCTTTATGAAGTATGTTTGTGTAGACATTACTGTCAGTGATGTGAATGAGCATGTTCTGCTGCCCGGTGTTACTGAAAACAAACAAGGTGCAAAAACTGCTAGATACTAGGGAGAAAATTTTAAAGTTTATTTGTGTCAGCTGTTGCATCTCAACCTCAATTTTATTGTGCAACCAAAATGTAGGGCTTTTCTGGATAGCTTAAAAAAAAAAAGCAAAAAAAAAAAAAAGCTGTTACTTAGCTTTGCAGTTTGCCAGGAGTGTGTAAATAATGTTTTCCTTCTGTAGCTCTGGAGGCAGGTATAAAATCTGTGTTCTAGTGATCAGGCAGTTCTCAGCAGGTCTGTTTCAGCTGTTGAATCTAGTTATCAGTTTTAAGGAAAACTGTTTAGCACATCCTGGCTTTCTGGAAAATCCCTTGGCTGGACTCGGTGGTAGGTAGGAGTGGGGAGAAGGATCATGGCAAAAGCTGTTCCTGGAGCACCACCATTTGTGCAAAATTACTGCAAAACCACACAGACATGGATTTAACCTTGTCACCTCTTAAGCAGTCCCAACACTTGGGTTTATTAGATATGCTGAGATGAGTACTCAAGATTTGTGACAGGCTTATGCAGGTGGAATCAAATGAAAATGGAAAGATGTCACTGCTAAAGCTTCTCTCATCCTGTCTTGCATGAGTATAAAACATTGCTGTCCTGCCTGGCTTAGCTTTGAAAATATCATTGAGGCTTATTAAATAAAACAGCTTTATGTGTCGTGGCTCCTCTGCAAAATATTCTCCCAGTTGTCTCAGTATTCCTCTGTCCCACAAGTATGCAGGATTTAATAAAATCAGTCTGGCTGCAGACTGGAAACTTAAAAATATGTCATGTCATTTGTAGATCATTCACATATTGTGAGGGATTCTGAGAGTTGGAAGCCAAGTTTTGAAGGGCTCCCTGCATTACCAGTTTAGATTACCAGCTGCATTTAAAACATCAACTGCCGCTGCCAGCTTTAAACACTGCTTAAACACTTTCCCACCAAAATACTTGGAAATTATACATGTGTTCTGAATTTTGGGATGGGTTTCTTTACTTAAGTTGCCCTTCTCTCCAAGTTGTTCTTGAATGTTAACAGAAGGTTTGATGTGCTTATAGAGCTGATGGGGAAAGAGCTCCTGTGGCATCTTCCCTTCTGATCCATCCAGGGTTGTGCTGGTCTGTGGTGCTCCTGCACTGTGGTGTGCCTTCTTATCTTCTTTGATTGCCTTTTAAAAAAATAATAATTGTTTTTTTAATATGGTGGCATAGGTGGAGAAATCTTGTAGAACTTCTGAGGGAGAAAATGAATTCCAAGGAAATGCCATTTCATGGTCACCTTGTGGGTCACTGCAGTCACAGTGCCCTGTGTGCAATCACACAGGAGGTGAATGTTCTCTCAGCTGGAGAAAATGTGAAATCCATCTTTTATGTAGAAGTAATTCTGTAGCAGAGGACAAATATAATTATGTGGAGGCTTAGGGAGCAGCAGTCAGTCACATTTGTAACAGCTGCATCCTGAAATCAAGTACATTATAGACTGGGAAGGAAAAGCACTAAATCTTAGCATTGGCATTTGCCTGCTGAAGGTTACTCTAATGGATTTCTGGGGACTGTATGGACATCTGAGGGAAAAGGTGAAGAAATACTTAATATCTTGGTGAAGTTTTGTGAAGAAATAAAAGAACATTTTTTGAGGTAACTTTGTGGTCAGGAGCTTGAATTCTGCTGTGTTTGTTACTAAAGCCTTTATGTTCCAACTACTCAAGACTGAGTTCCACTTGCTGCTTGTGGTGTGTCATGGGGATCAACAAACTGAGCCAAATATTCAGAAAAGCTCAACTTCAATATTTTTTCCTAATGCCAGTGAAATACTATCTAAATACTGAACAGTGAAAGACTTCTAAGCAAATTATGTCAGGCTCATGAATGTCCTGAGTTAGGAAACAGAAGAGAAATAACTTCCACTGCAGTGTCAAGGAACTTGAAATTCCTAGAAGAATTCAGGTCAGTGAGCTTACACAGATGAGTCAGAGAGCATGAAGTGGGAGTTGTGAGGTAGATTTCAGTTTGTTAATGTGTCACAGGTCTGGATGTAGAAGACCTGAAGAAGACCTGTTTGATAGGAAGAATGACATAAAAATCCATTACACCTCTGTGCCTTCTTTGGACAGTTTTCTCCCAGCTGAAAAAAAAAAATCCATTTTGGTTTAGTAGGAAGAGTCATGAGTTATCATGTAAGTCAAGGAATCCTCATTGGGGGAGGCTAAGCAGGTTTAGCTGTAATATTTCAATGAAGCTTTTAAATCTACTTTTAAGATCCTAAAAAAAAGCAAAAAATTACAAAGAAATAAAGATTTTGCTACAGCAAGACCCCAAGATATGGCTAGGCTGCTTTAGAGTTCCAACAGCAAATAAGAATAGATTTTATAATGAATGGTACAAGTTTTTGTTAATCAGTGTGTTCTAATACCTTTACATATGGAGAGACCTTTATTAAAGGCTTTTTGTCAAGAAGTTAGTACACATCTAGGAGAGATTTGCAAATACATTTGAGTACCCAATTTTGTTTTAAAAGATCATCATTGGCATAGCAGTTGCTGAGGAGATGTGTTGTGGTGTATTTCAATTTTATCTCTATGTTTTCCAGCATGTTGGATATGGAGGAGAAAGACTTTGTAAATAGCAGTTTGTAAGTTTTGAACAGTGATGGATGACCTTCAAGAAATGCAGGAAATCATACACACAACAAAAGGGGATTCAGATCAAAAGTTCTAATCTTGTGGAAATGCTCAGTAATGAGTTTAAACCTGGTTAATTTAATACAAAACACAGTCTTGGGCTGGACAGCCTTTGCTACGCAGATTGTGGTAAATGTCTTTGGTATGGAAACTAAAAAAACTAGTGCTTCTGAAAAATGGAGAGACTGGTTTTTACTTCTTAGAGCTTTTAGGGATTCCTGCATTTCTTGTCTGTGTGAGTTCATTTAGTGGTTTATTCACTGCTAGGATCTCAAAGACATAGACCCTGGAGCTCTGTAAAAGATTATTGAGCAAAGAAAATCTGCTGCTTTCAGGGTGCCTTGCAGCTTCAGAAACGTTAGAGGTGTGGAAAATTAAAGTAGTTGAAAGTTCCTGATCTAAATAACATGCATTCACTTAGGCTGAGATACCGAATATGAAATTTTATGTATTTTCTCCTGTGGAGAAAATAATGAACACAGCATTAAAACCACCATTCACTGCAAGCTTCTCAAGAGGCAAAATCACAGAATCCCAGACTGGTTTGGATCAGAAGTGACTTTCAAGTTTCTCCAGGGCCACCCCTGCCATGGCAGGGACATCTTCCACTGTCCCCCAGTGTCCAGCCTGGCCTTGGGCACTGCCAGGGATCCAGGGGCAGCCCCAGCTGCTCTGGGCACCCTGTGCCAGGGCCTGCCCACCCTGCCAGGGAACAATTCCTTCCTGAAACTAAATCTCTCCTACCTTAGTTTAAAGCTGTTCCCCCTTCTCCTAACTGCCTGTGTAGAAAGTTGCTCTCAGTCTTTTTTATAAACCCCCTTAAGTACTGAAAAAATGTGCTTTGCTGTCCTACAGCAGAGCAGTAGCCTTTTCATACTCATCATCATGTGGTCCTGCTCTGAAAATGTAATTTTATGGGCAGGAACCTTATTCTCATGAGTGTTCCCTGTGAGATTCCTAAAGCTCCCTGGAAGCTTCTGCTTGTTTACTCTTTTTCCTTCCTCTCAGCCCAGAGATGACTTGACCCTGCCTTGCCACACTCCTGTTATGGGCTTGCCAGGTGTTCCCATTGCTTGGGTTTTGTGCTGCTGGAGTGCTCAGGCTGTTTCAGGGCTGTGCTTTGAAGCTTGGGGTCACAGTGTCACCTGCAGGAGGAGTTTTGGCCTCGTGGTTCTGTCCAAGTGATTTCTGAAAGGTCGTTCTCAGCAGTGCAGGGAGGGCTGGCAGCAGCACACCAGCATTTCACACAAGGCTTGTGCTGAGACCTTTGCTGCAAAACCAGCCCTGATTTAATGGTTACCTACAACCTTCTTCTGCCATTTGGTCTCTAAATACCTTATAAAGAACATGGGTTTTTTTTCACATTTTTATCAAGCTGAAGGAAGATGAGTGGGTGGAAGCAAAACATGTTCTGTGCTGTGACATGTGGAATTGTTGGTTGGGCATATCCTGCAGTTGATCTTGGCTGTTACTCATGTACTCTAAACTCTCAATTACCACGATTAATAGCAGGGTGAAGCAACCCAGATAAAGAAAACACCTGGGTAATGTAAGACACACATAATTTATGCTGTGAAAACAACTCCAGCTTGTCTGATCTGAAAGAACTGTAAATACACTGTGAAAGAAGAGTAAATCCACTGTGCAGAGGAGCAGAGTGAGTTGTCTTCAGGCACTCCTGAGCAGCCCTGCTGTGAGCAGAGTGTGTCCTGTGCCAGGTGCTCTGAAGCCAGGAGAGGTGTGGCAGCACCAGAACCAGAGAAATCCACAATCCTGAAGCTCTGATGTGGCAGGGAGACCCAGGAGCATCCTCTTGGCTTTGAGAGGAGGTGGAAGGGCTTGGCTCTCACCCAGCTGGGTTTAAGAGACCAGAGGCTGGAGCAGTGGCAAACTGAGAAACTGCAGTTGGTCCTGGGTGCAGAAAGGTGCTTTTGGAACAGCAGATGGGATTTGTTGTTTCATGCAGGGAGTGGGAGCCAAGAAGAAATCATTCCTAATTAATTTTTGCCAGCATCAGCAGTTGTGACTGAGGATAATAAAAAGAAGTATTGTTTTGTTGCTTACAATATTGTGTAATTTGGAAAGTGTTGCTAGTTTTGCCTCTAGTGTTTTCTTTTGCTGGTCAACTTCCTTGGTTTCTGAAATAGCACACAAAGAAGAATAATTACGCCTATGGGTAGAGTTCTGAGTCAGCTGTACTTCCAAGCTGTCATTAAACTTCTTGAGGGCCCTCAGTTGAATCTGCTTTTTTTACAATTCTGTGGAAAATACTTCTAATTTGACCCATTATTTAGGGAAAAATTTGGTAGCAGGCCCAAGCACCTGCATATGACATAAATATATAAGATGAGTGTCTGAATATTTCATATTTCTGGAAGTTTTGGTGCTGTTCTTGTTTTTAGTGTAGCAGCAATGCTGCTGTGTGTGTCTAACAGGAAAAGGTAGAGCATTCAAGTACTTTTAGTACTTTTCCAGAGCATTTAAAATTGAATGCACTGAAAAACTTTTTGTGAGTCAAAAAAGTCAAGAAAACCAGATTTAAATCTTGTCCAGCAAATGGTTCTGCTTAGTCTAGGACAGCAAAGAGTGTCCTAGATTCTGTGCAAAGGGCAGTCAGCAGGATGATTAACCCAGACAATCATGGCTTGATTTGTCAGAAGCATTTAGTGAGGATATTGCACTTCACAGTCCTGACTTCTGCTTGTGTCTCTGAGACTGAAATGATTGTCAGGCCTAGTATGATTGCACAGCTAATACCATTATTTTATTAATGGTGATTCTAAAGCAACACAACCTTTGGGTTGGTCTCATCCAGTTCTGCTAAGGAGTATAAAAAAATCAATTAATTTTGGTCATGGTTATTTCATATTGAAACAAAATCAAATAGTTTCAATCTCCCCTATTTCTATTTTCCTACATAATTGTACTTGCAGGCTCTTTAAATTTGCAGTAGTAATAAAAAGAAATATGTATTTTGATACGATGTTTTGAGTTTGTTTTGGTGATGAGTTGTGTTAAAAATTTATTCCACTCTTGAAGTATTGTTAGTCCTGTCATTGCTAAATTGTAAACTGAATAAATTCACCATTTAGGGGAAAAGGGTTAGATAACAGGAGGGCTGGATTTTGTTCTGAGCTTTGTCAGAGTCATTTTAGGAAATGGGGAAATGAGTCTGAAATTTTATTTTTCCAAGCAGAAAGTTAAAAGAAGTTGTTAGTGTTCAGTTCTTTTATTTATTTGAAGAGATTTTAATTTCTTCTTGACTTTTTAAAATCTATTTGCAAAGCTGTTGAATTCTCTAATGTGGGAGACCTGACAGTGTTTCAGTGTGTTTTGCCCATGCCCAAGTTTAAGATACAACATCTGAAATTCCTCTCCCCAGCAATTTCAAACGGTTGTCCAGTGAAACTGAATTCATGACAATTAATGGGACAACAATGAAAAATCTTGAAATTTTACAGAATCAGGTAAGGACAAATGTAATTTTTTTCATGGCTGTTTGACATACTTTTCCCAATGAAGTTCATCAGATCTGCAAATCTGACCCATAAGTCGTAAATTATTTTAAATTGGATCAGACTGAAGGGTGATAATATTTTTAGAAGCAAAAATGAAGTTAATCTGTACTAGCTTTTAGTATGAGTTACGAACCTTCCTGCACTTTGAATAACAAAGAACTTTCCTGAAGTTTAATTTCTTCAGCAGCTGCAGTTGAATTATGTCTGCAGTAGGGTTTGTTTTTGTGCTCCTGCTCAGAGCTTTATGCACAAACTTATTTTAACTGTTTAATTTATCCTGGTAATTTCCTAAAGAAATATTTTCTAGCTGAAGGAAAAACATACTTAAGTATTTTATGACTCCTGGAGGTTCTTCATGTAAGGCATTGTTGATGAATGAAATTGATAATGAATGTACAGTTGCTGTATCTTAAAGCCCAAACACAATGTTATGAATAAAGTGAAGATCCTCCCACTGCAAAACTGACTGGTCAGTTAAAAAAATTAAGTTATTTTTGTTATTTCAGACTGACATGAAAACAAAAGGAAGCCTGCTCTGGGTGTTGGATCATACTAAAACTTCATTTGGACGTCGAAGGTTGAAGAAATGGGTGACCCAGCCCCTCCTGAAACTGAGGTGAGGTGGTTCCTGATCTTGGATTAACCTCTGTTTTCTGGTTGTGATATTGAGTATGCCCCATGAGTTTGTTTATCCAGAAGACCTGAGATCCACAGTGGAGTTTGCACAGCAAATGACACAATAGTAGTGGTGGGTATTATATTTAGGTTTGGGCACAGATAAATAGTAGTGGGTTTGGACCAAGTTAGAAATTCCTCTGCAGAAATCGGAGTGGGCACCATTCTAATTCTGTATCCCTTTTCAAACAATGAATGAGGATGACCTTGGATTGGAGGTTGATTTGTTCCTAAACTTTCCAATTAATGCTGGAGGTCTTCCTTGCTTCACAAGTATTTACATCCCTTAGGTGTTTAATTTCTTCTGAAGTAGCTGTGGATGCTTTTGTTATCCCTGTATGCACAGAGAGAGGGTTCCTTGTGATGAATCCTGAAAGGTGATGATTATTTGGCCACTCCTGTATTTTGACCTGTGCTTGATTGATCAGTGCTTTGGAAATGCTGTGTTTTGTAGCACTATTATGCTGGTCCTCACTTGTCTCAGTTTTGAGATGGACTCCATATTTTCTGATTTCTCTTGGCAGATTCGATTTGAGTGTTGTGCTTGAATGTGTAGTAAATATCAGTATTGGGTCCATGGGCTGCATTTGCCTACATTTTGAGTTTTTGGATCCATTAATTTGAATATGTGTTTCCTGAGCATTGTCAATGTAGAGTTCATTGAAGTTATCACTTTGTTCCTTAAGTTGTAGCATACAGGAGATCTTTTGACTTGGTTATCCACAGCACTTTTCCCCTCTGTTTTACTTTTGAAAATAAATTAAGCAGTTTCAATGTTCATTACTTTTTGACAGGTTTAAATAGTGAGATATACCAGTGTTTTAGCATCTTGCTGTTAATTTACCATTTCTCTTTCTTCAGAAACATTTTTTTTCATTATGTTAAAGCACTGTACTTCTGCAGCATCACTGCCTAATTTTCTTATTAGCCTTTTTAAAATAAGTTAATTTCCGTGGCTTTTTTTTTTTTTAATGTATCTTTCCGACTTCCAAAGGCTTTTGATGTAGCCATCCTAAACAGGATGGCAGTTAATCAGGGCATTGTGTCATGAAAACCATTCAGGTAGAATTTCGGGGCCGCTCTGCAGGGATAAATATAAATAAATCAGTTTATTTCCCTGCCTGTCCTGACAAGGTGCTGGCTGTGTGTCTGCAGCTGTCAGCGGAGGGAGCCAGAGCACTGAGGATGGCCCTGGGCAGGACCTGGCTCGGGCTCCTCCCAGGGCTGGCCCGAGTGACCACACCGAGTGACCACAGCGAGTGACCACAGCCAGGGGCAGCAGCAGCTCAGGCACCGCTCCACGGGGAGATGGAGCTCCTCCTCCTCCTACCCAGCACAGCAGGCAGAAGCTGCTTCCCAGCACTTCAGGCCCTCTTTGTTAGCCAATATGTTTAGTTTACATTCTCCCTTCTCTCAGTGCAGAGCCAGCTTCACCAGGTTCGTGGTTTTGTTTCCTTCTCTTACCCCTCTGCTCCTTCCTGCTTCTGCAGAGTGATGCTTGGCATTTTCAGGCTGCTGTGGCTGGAGGTGATGGTGCTCCTCAGTACTACTTGAAGCTAAAAAAGCTGTTTTGCTCTGTGTACTTCTCCCTTTCTGAATCTCAAGTTGTAATTTTGCATAGTTAGTGCATCAGGCATCTGGCAATATTGTTCCCAGTAATGCACACAAATGCACTCAGAGAACATTCCATAATTGTAATTCACCTGTGCCTCCTGGAGTGACATTCTCAGAGGAAGTAAGGCTCCTGTACTGCATCTTTTCCAGTCACTGAGTAGGTGTATCAAGAAGTGAGAGGGTGTAATTACTGCTTTATGCCTTAGAGTTGAAAATCACTTGGGATGATGACTAAATTTCCTGTGAAGAAACCATACATTAGGGCGAATGAAGATGGAATGTGTACAGACTCATTTGGGCAAACTTGAAGATAGTCTTTAAATCATCAGTGATGCAATACATGTAGAGACAAGATGTATACATTTGGGAAAAAAAGAGATGGCAAAAAAAGTTTAACCAAGAGGGGTGTAGTGTCCTTACTTACTCACCTGGGTATACAAAGATAATAAGATAAGAGTGTATCAGTCTCTAGCAACTGAGCCTTTGAGGAGGAATGAGGAAGGCTGTTTTTCTGCAGAAGTTAGGCATTTGTGGGTTATAGAAGTGTTCTCCTACCTCTGAAATCCAAGTTCCATTGAGTGCCTTTCTCTCCTGGTGTCTGTGAGTGGAAGAAAAGGAGATGATGACCTGGAGCATTTGTGGGTGATTGAAGCTGCTGTCCCCACTCATGCAATGGGGTTCCAGCAGGAAAGGGATCAGAGCAGCCAGGGAGCTCAGGACAGCTCCCAAAGTCCAGTGTTGTGTGCAGTGTTGGAATCCAGAATGCAGGGAAGTCTCAGAACTTTGGGCCTGTAAGCCAAAGCTTAGAATTAAACACAGGATTTGATCTGAGACCTTGGAAAAGGCTCCCAAACTCAGGTGCTAGAAGCAAGAATGGGGATTTATAGTTTAAAGCAGAGACACCTTAAACTAAGGAAAGGAAAGTTTAGAGATTTAGAGTTTAAGCTATGGAAAAAACAAAAGTAGTTAGGTAAACAAGGAGTTTAGAAAGCAGCACTGCAGGTTGGTGTGTCATAACATGATTGGCTAAGAAAGCTCACACTGTAGCATGGGTCCATAAGACAAAGTATGTAAGGATTGGGTCAAAAGCATAAATATCCTTGTTGGCGGTGTTTTATTGGTCAATAAATCCTTAAAAGGTCTTGTAACCTTCTGAGCCATGCAGTGATGTGAGCTGAACTCACCCTTCCTGCCTATGTAAAAGGTAAGAAAAATAAACATCATCATCTAAAAAATTCAGAGGTCCCATCTCGAATTCCTTCCAAAATTCCCCACAAGTAAATTATCACAGTGTAACAGTTACAAATAATTTCTTTCCTAATGGGAAATAGATCTCAGAACCCTTGAGGCTGGTGTCAAAGTCACTGCTTCTTCAGTACCTACATGAGGAGGAGAAAGGAAAGGTTCACATAGGCCTGGCTGAGCAAAGAGATTAACTCTTGTTTTGTTGTTTATTTTGGATGTTGTCCTGTATAGACACTGCCCTGCACATGACCAGTCTGAAACCTCACTTTTGCAGAATTTGTCCTTCCCTGTCTCTGTTTTATCCATGGTTAGCCACAGCCTCCCTCCTTCCCTTCCAGAACCTTCTCTGCCTTTTCCTTCCCCAGGTGTCAGGAGTGCTGATCACCCAACTGCAGTACAGGCAGACTAATAAATACTGCATCCTTTCTCTGGCTGGGCATTAATTTGTGTGTGTGCCTTTCTCAGCTGTTGATTCTTGGACAGCTCCTAGGAGAATTTGTTTTCTGGCTGTAGCAAACACAGAGCCTTGTCAAGGTTGGCTGGAGTTGAACAAGGAGTTCAAAACTGATTTCTGGTTCCAGGGTGGAGGGAGAGACCTTGCTATGAAGCTCGGGAGAACTTGTCTCCTGTTGGCCTCTGTTGCAAAAGTGCCTCCTTTGACTTAAAAGGATTTCTAATGCAAAATTTTAAAAGCTTAGATGTGTGTGAGGTAGACTGGAAGGGTGTGTGATGTGAACATACCAATTTGCACAGTAATCTCTCTCTTTGGGGTGTTCTCTACAGGTTTTTGAGGTTTTTCATGTTTGAAGTAGTTTAAGCAGACTGAGTGACCCACAAGTGCCTAGACTGTATTTCTTTAATGCTGTTTTGTCTGTCAGATTTTTAGTGTTACGTATGATGTGCCTGCATGTATTTGTAGCCAAGATCACCTGATCTTTTTAGGTAAATATGATGTTTAAACCTCAGGAAAGGAGAAAATTGTATTTGTTTTGACAGTTGCCAAAAACATGTCAACCTCTGCTTTGTGCTTCAGAGAAACCAAAATTTTAATTACCTCTCAAAAACTGGATTTCCATTTTTCCCCTGGGATTCCAGCATACTTTGTCCCCTGTTTTTCCAGTTCTGGACAAGGTGATGCTTTTATGATATTAAAGCCTTGTAGGATGGTATTGATAATTACTGTTAGTCTGAATATGCTTTGTCCACAGGAGCTTAGAATGACTGGCAATGTAGCAGGTTCAGAACTGCACAGTTCAGGACTACAGACAGTTCCTTATCTGCTCCTGAAGAAGAGGAAGTGTAAATTGGCATTACTAATGTAACATGACTTGCTTGGAGGATATGTACTGTAGAACTGGGAAGGAGAGGGTCCCTTTACAGTGAGATTGGCAATGACATGTCCTCTGTAATATAAAATAATGTCTTGTTCCACATTTTCTCTCTTTGTATTCAGTGCTGCTTTATTTGTACTTCTATACACAAAGTAGAATTCTGAAGGAAAGTCTTTCAAGTTTGACTTTGTCCTTGTTCTTGTAATTAAAATATCAGGGCAGTAAAACAAACTGTCTAAACATCCTTGTCCCATCTTATTTTGGAGTTAAACTGGTTCCCATTTGATACCATCTTCATCCAGAGCAGGATTAGAAGATTTTTTTTTCCCCAGCAGTAATTTGTGAATAAAATCCACTGATCCTACTGCAGGGCTAAATTTTCCTCCTAAGAATAACAATTTTATAGAATCAGTGCCAGTATAAAATGCACAAACGCAGGTTACAGCATATGCCTGAGATCTCAAGATTGTTGTAGGAAAGAAAAAGATTGCAGCATCATCACATGTATTGATTCATTTTTGCTTAGCTGTGTTTTGGTCCCTTTGCTGTGTCTAATTCCTTATAAATGGAGCAATCAGGCATTCATTCATGTTGGCTAAAGCCGCTAATTGTTCCCATTTTAGGCACAAAGAGCTGAAATACGTTGTGTATGAACATAAACAAAAGTGTTTGATTACCATTTGCATATCTTGGACGTTCTTTTAGCAGATGTGATGCTGGAGTTTAGGGTACTTGTGCTCAGTATTTGAGATCCATTCAGGGAGAATGTCCTCTCCTGTTGGACCTCTCTGGAGAGGCATGAGACATCAGGAGTTTTGGGAGTAAATTACTTAAAAAGCAAGTGAACAGATCCAGAAAGATGCTTAATTTTTTTAGGTTTCTCTAAATTTCATTGCACTGTTTATAACTACCCTTCTTTGTACTTTTCCATTGGTGCTAATGGATAAAATTCCAGCGGTCACACCAAAATTTAACAAATCAGAGTTCATCCCATAACTGAGCCAGTTTCTAGCTCAGCCAGCACTTAGGTAAAAAGGGAGAGGTAAGGGTGGCATCCCAGCCTTGAGGGGAAGGGAGCACCCAGGATGGGCAGGGGCTCATGGTGAAGGGAAGGACGGAGGTCGGGGGGTCCCCAGAGGGCACAAATCTTCATTAGTAAATTACACACTTGGCAGGGAAATTGGTCTGTGAGCCCTGAGTGGGGTGAGCACACAGCAGTGGGTTGGACCAGAGGGGCAGGGTGAGAGTGGAGAGAGAGGGAGCTGGATGAGAGGAGGAAAGGGAGAGAGGTGTCACTGGGGTCCCAGTGCCCGTGCAGCTGATGGGGTGTCTGGTCCCTGGGGTGTCACACCTGGGCCCCCCTTCCTGCAGGGACCTTTTCATGATGACATCTCCTGCCTTGGAGATGAGCTCCTGGCTCTCTGTGCAAAGCAGTTAGGGGAGGCAGGCTGTTCAGAGCTGTCTGGAGAAGGGTCAGTGGCTCTGGGGCTGTCGGGGGGTCCTGACCCTGCTGCTCCTGACCCTGGTGCTGTGCTCTGCTGATCCCCACAGGCACAGCATGGATGTTTGTCCTGGAAAAGGACATCCCTGCCTCTGCTCCAGCCTCAGCAGCCTTGGCTGGCTCTGCAGCCAGTGCCTGTTGGTGTTGGGGACTTCATCCCCCTGGCCCCCAGGGCTTTATCTGCTTGTTCTTTGGAAGGACATCCTGAGTTTATGGGCTGCACAGTGGTAATTCTACCTGGGCCTTGGTGGCATTAATTGCCTGTCATGAAAGGGAGTGGTCTGAAACAGGGGACACTCTGCACCATTTAACATGGTCTTTGGGTTAATCAGCTCATCCAAAGTCTTCTTCTCAGCCGTGGTCTGAGGGGAGGTCAGAAAAATCCCCATAATGTTTAAGTGAGTAATTTAAATGATACATTTTCATTCTTTACAGTTCTGCAGTTAGGAGATTGCTAGGCTTTGATTTAGATACTGTAGTCCATGGAAAGCAATCTTTGTTGTTTCATACCCTTAATTATGTTTTTTTAAGGGGTTGAATTCCTGTGACTGACAGTTCTGCACATCACTGTTGTCCTAGAATGGATTTAATAAAATAATCTTAATTGTATACACTATTCTTGAGTTGTCCTTAGCATGATGAATGAATTCATATTGTGTGCATTTAATATAAGTTAAGAGTTTTCTGATAAATTTATATTTATTTACTTTGTATTTAAATAATACCTTACATGAACGAAAATGTCCTTAGTACTTATATAGCACTTACATTATCAATTTCACTCTGCTTTAAATGTAAAGATATATTATCACATCTAAAAGTGTCAGGTTGTTTTGCTGCAGGAGAGCCCAGCAGATCTCTGTTACCACACCAGCAGCCAGCAATCCTGTTTAGGCTGCTCAGATGTTAATTCAGTGCAGTGCTTTCGTGTCTGCAGCCCTCTGCTTTGTCAAAATAATTCTTAGTTCAGGATTCAAACATCTTCTTTGCATTTTCTAATTTTCTGTATTGTTCACTATTTGGCAGCAGAATAATGCAGGGGAGTATCTCATTATTTCACTTCAAGTACATCTTTTAAGTGACTGCAATAACAATTCTGCAGTTAGATTTTGTTATGTTTAAATACACTGAAAAGTGATTTTAGTGTTGTATTAATGATGCTATTCTTAGATGGAGGATATGGCAGAAGTAAGAGTATTGCTTTTAGTCAACTGAATTATGTTACATTATTCCACAGAAGATTGCTTGGAAAATTGGATAAAGCTCAGATTGCTGACATGGTTTATACAGATGAGAAAGAACAGGCTAATTTTGCACCTAAATGCAGCATGAAGCAGTAGCCAGTTTAGCTGGCTGTTGAGTTTCTTTGCATAATGTTAGATCCAGGTTTTCTGGTGGTGGAATTCTTTTCCAGACCATGCAGAGACTGGCAGCCCCAAACTGTGCATTACCTCTGCTGGATAACTGTGCAGTGCAGAACAAATTCCTTCAGAGATGGCTTAGCAACTGAGCAGTGCAATGCATGTATTTATACATTGGCACTCAAGAAAATGTTCGTTAATTTAAATATTTATATATTAAATATCTAAATATTTGAAGCTAAAAAGCATACTTTGAAATTCATCATCTGTTTTTATGATATCTCATCCCAGTCCTTCCTTCCTGGTGGGTGTTTTAGACAATTCCTTGCTGTACTTTCTGAATTTTGAAATAGGAATCCCACTAGGTTTTCTTTACAGGTGGGAAAAAACGGGTCATTTGGTACTGAATGCCATTTTCCTGACCCTTTCTTATTTGTGGGATTAAAGCAGGAAAACAGTATGGATGCTTAGCTTTAGATTACTGAAGCTCCAGTAACACAGCCATATGTGAGGATGATTAAAGTGCAGATTAAGCTTTGGAGGGAGGAGTTTTTCAAATATCTGCATCTATTTTACATATTACTGCCAGTTTCCAGTTGCCCCCGTAGTAATAGTGCTGTTTAAATTAAGTAACAGAGTTCTGCTGCTTACAGTGCTTTTTAATAATGAAAAAAAAAAAAGTTTTTATCTTCTTTATTGTACATACGTGTATAATTTAACAGTTCAGTACTCCCTCATGTGGAGGAGAAGTTTCATGTGCAGCAAACATCAGTAATTCCCCATGAAATGGAGCTGTGGGTGGTGACAGTGACCCCTCAGGATGTCACTGCAGCTGTTTGCTGGAGCTGTGTGCTCAGGGTGTTCTGTGGCTCTGCCACTGATGTCAGCCCTGCTCAGCTTCCTCCCTGTGACCCTGCTGTGGTTGGGAGCTGCTTCCAAGGTGCCTGGCTGCCCCCAGGAATGGGGGAAATTTTAAAAATGTGTGTGTTGGCATTGCTGGAGCAGTGGATCAGTGTTCTTGTGACCTGCAGTAGCAGTGCCTGCCAGGTCTGACCTTCCTGTTTTCCTCAGGGCTGGGCAGAAGCCCCAGTCTTGGGGAGCGTGGTGCTGTGAGTGCTCTGGTGCTGCCAGAGGGTCTGTCCCATCCAGTGAGACCCAGCAGAGGCTGTCCCTGCTGGTGTGGCAGCTGCACCTGCCCCAGGTGGGCAGGGCCACCCTGTGCTCCCTGCAGGGCTGCTCTGGGGATCAGGCTGTCTTTGTGGCAGGGGAGGAGCTGGTGTTACTGTCTGGCAAAAAGAAGAATGGCACTGAAACAATCCTGGCACGTGGAAGCTGTTAGATTTGTGTTTAGCTGAGAGCACACCCAGGCATGATTTCCCCTTTCACATGAAGTGCAGTAAAATTTCAAGGAGTCTTAGATTCAGCTGTCTTCAGGGCCAGAGGCCTCTGACTGCTGGACTATTGTAATGTCTGCAACCTCTGGAGGTGCCTAATTTCTTTGATTTCCTCATGGACACTATTTATGGGCAGCCACACTGGCAAGTGGCCTGAAACCTCTGCAGTAAAAGCCACGGACAAGGCAGGCAATCTTACAAAAACCTTAAATTTGGATTGCATCCTTAGTTCCCAATCCTCTGTGCTGGCTGAGCTCTGAGCATCTCGCTGGTCCCTGAGAACGTGGGCTGGGCTGCTTTTGCACACAGTTGTCTGGGATGTGGAATGTCTGCATCAAAGGACTGATTTCTCCTTAAACTGCATGGTGGATGGGCTTTGGATACACCCATTCACCCCCAGTCTCAGTACTTCCCCAGAAAGCAGCAGGAAGGCAATTTCATAGCATAGAAAGCAGAAATGGAGTTACCTCTGCAATCTACAGCCAGTCCATGGATATGTTGGAAAGATGTAGAGGAGACTCTGTAAAAACTTGGGTGAAAAAAACTTGGTAGTTTTCCATTCCTGCAGCCCTTTGCTTTTAAGAATATGAGTGTAAGGAACCTGCCAAGAGCTATGGAATCACTTCTTCTCATTAGAAAAAGTGTTCCCTCACTTCAGGAGGATGTTTCCTTGACTTCAGTCCTGAAAGAGGGAGAATAAATATTACAGGTTTTAGCAAAAAAAAAGCTAAAAAACCAACGCATTGCTGATCCAGGTAATTACCAATCACTGGTCAGGATCAGAGTGGGGCAAAATGGTGAGAGCTGTCTACAACCTGCTGGGGTGAAATGTGGCACATGGGGTGCAGGTGTGAGCTCCAAACCCTCTGCCCATCCTCCAGGCACTTGTCTGTACATTTGGGGTGGAATACTCAGGGTTCAGTGTTACTGCCACCAGGAACACGTGCAGAATTGGGCACTGAAGTGTGTCTTGTGAGCACAGACAGGGGAGAATGAGCTCATGGCCAGGATCTGGCTTGAGTTTGGAATGAAATCCCAAGATTCTCTGCATTCCTCAGTTCTTCTGCTACTCATGAGGATGTGGCACTAGTCAAAGACTAAAAGAAATCAACCCAAAACAACCCAAAGGAAGAGGTTCACTGCCTCCCCCTTCCCCTCAGAGAAACACAAGTTTTAATTATTGATCTTCTTCTTTTGCAGTGAAATAAATGCCCGGCTTGATGCTGTGTCTGAAATCCTGCTGTCAGAATCCAGCGTGTTTGGTCAGATTCAAAATCTTCTTTGTAAGCTGCCAGATTTAGAGAGAGGCCTCTGCAGTGTTTTCCACAAGAAGGTACACCCATCATTACACTAATTTATTGTTTTCTAAACAGCATCATTCTGTCTTACTGTACTTCCTTTGGGTTTGCATGTTTGTTTGAGAATGTTTTCTACTTAGCAGGGCTGAGGCTGACATATTAAAGGGATGTGGGTTGATAAAAATCAGATGTGGTGAAATCTTGCTTTGTGATCAGTGATATCCTGATAGAAGACATGTCTGGGTAGGGTTCTAAAGCATGTGCTTTGGACTGCTGATGGTCACAGGCAAACATCTGCAGTACTCATGATTTAATGCCTGGATTCAGCGAGGTGGGATGGTGCAAGAGGCCCTTCTGCCATGGATTGTTATTTGCCTTTGTACCAAAGCTTTGCATTCCATATGCCTGTCTAAAATCACACGTACTAGTGGAACCACTTGGCTGCTGTTAGCTGTTTGCAAGTGAGTGTTGGTTTGCTTATAAATTCTCTAGTTTGGACCTCAGGTCCACATTTTAATAAGAATCACTTATGAGGGATGAGACACTGACAATTCTTAGTTGAAGCAGATTAACGTGCCAATGGCACCTGTGGAACACTTCATTTTCTTTCATTTAACTGTTCTACTTAGAGGTTTTGACATTTTTTCTAGATAAAGGAATAGATGGGTAGAATGAGAGCAAAACTGCAGTTTTTTGGATGGTACAGCATAACGTTTTCCTATCTCTGAAAATCTGAAACCCAGTTATTGTGCAGTTTTTAAAGCCCTGCAGTGTTTGGCTCTTGGAAAGGCTTGTGTGTTTCAGGGAATGGATACAGAGGTCCAGCCATAAGGAAGGTTGTGAAAAGAGGGAGTGTGTACCACTTTGCCCATGCTCTGAAGTGTGCCATATTCACACGATACAATTGTTGTGTTTCTTTGTCCAAACAACTGCCCAGGAATTAGATAATTCACTTTTTAATGGTTTAACTCATTTCAGGTTTCATACACAGTACTGTTTCTAGGAATATATCTGCATTTCACAATATCCTGGAACTGCTCTGCAGCTGCCCTGTGGGGTTTTTGCTTTGGTTTGCTTGGTTTTATTTTCTGTATGTACTGACATCTTCAAATGTCCCTCCCTGCTGTAGAACTGCTTGCCTTTCTCAGCTTTAGGCTCAGTTTTAGGTGGAGCCATGCGGAGGCCCTGGATTTTCACGTGGTTTTTGAGATGAGGTGACAATGCGGATTGTCTGAACAGCAGCCACTGCAGCATGAAGATGTGTTTAGTGAGTCAGATGTTGGAAGGAAGCTGCAGGAGAGGAGAAATGCTCCAGCAGACTCCCTAAAAAGGGTAAATGTGGGGGGAAAGCTCTAAGCACACACTTCTAATGTGATGGATTTGCTTCCCCTGGTAAAAGCCTGGGTTGTGCAGAGCACTCTAGAGAGGACCTGAAGCACTGAGTAATCCTTGAAGACCTTTAGGACTTTGAGGAGATTGCAGTGTCCCTGAGAGACAGGGTCTGTTTCCAATAAAGAATCAGAAGCAAACTCTGGGGAACTGATTCTGAAGCCTAGATGGTGAATATGGAGCCTGAAGAGAGGTCCCAGCAAAGCAGATATATGTTCAAGAACATGGAGTAACTGGGTTTCATGGATTTTTTTGAGTTCCCTCCCCCCAGTGAATGCTGCCATTTCAGATCCTGCTGCAGAACCATTCCCAGTTCTGTTAATTCCAGATGTCCATCTCCCACATGCCCAAAGTGAGGTTCAGTGCCATCTCATTCCATTAAGGGATCCAAGACTCTGAGTGGAACACACTGATGGCTTCACTGAAGGAATGTGCTTGTTAGTTCAATGTCAGCTGCAGGAAAAATAGGTGAATGTGACAAGCATTTCATCCTCCAGGCCCTTTATACTTCAGTGAAGTCATTATTTGAGGAGCTGTGCTGTACAAGGAGACACTGGAGTGTACAGAGATGGCTGGGGTGTCTCAGTCATTTTAAACATTCTCTGGAATGTTTTTTGCATTCAGGTCAGCCACTGCAGAAATTGTATTGTGCAAAGGCCTGTGCACCAGTAACCTCTGGAGAAGACAGAAGGAAATGAAGGCAGAACAGTGGTCTGCAAGGCACAGCATCCTGATGGGAACTCTTGTGGTCAGGGACATCTCTGTCTGTTTTCCTGGTCTGAGTTACTCCTTTTTTTTCATTTGAAAGCCTGCTAATAAGTCGCATCTGATAGCATAATTCAAGCTGGGAATTGTTAACCTGGCCCTTCATAAGTTCCCCTTGCCTCAAACCAAGAGCTGTATTTGATTTACCCCAGGTATAACCACTCTGGAATTAGAGCAGTATTTTTACAGTGAGAATTAGGAATTACCTTGGGGGTCAGAGTTCAGCTGTGATTTTGTCCCAGGCTGGAAAAGGACTGAAGGAGTGATCAAGGAGGCAAGAGCAATATTCCAGTTGCCATGGAGAGAGGAATTACTTCACAGGGACTGGTTGATGTTCTCAGTTTGTGCAGGTCCAGCACTTGACACCTTGCCAGGCAGAAATGCTCTCCACTGCAGAGGGGCCTCACTCCTCTGTGGGAGAAGAAGGGTGGCTGGAGATGGAAGGGTGTGCTCCTCACATTTCACTGAACAGAATTCCTTCACTCAAGATTTTATCCTGAGAAGCTGAAAAGACAGAGAGAAGCCCCAGAGATAAAAAAACAATCCTTATGTCATTTGCTTCTCCTGTGTTTTACTCATGTGGAAAGTGTTAAGAATTTGTTCACCTGAATTGATGAGCCTCATTGGGCTCTGGTGTGAGTTGTTTTCAATCCCTGACCAATGGTCACACAAGCTATGTCAAGAATCTAGAAAGAGTCACAAGTTTCATTATTATTATCTTTCTAGCCTTCTCTAAGTATCCTTCTCTATTCTTTAGTATAGTTTAGTATACTTTTCTTTATTATGTTAACATAATATAATAAAATAATAGAATAGCCTTCTAATCACATAGAGTCAAAGCATCATTCTTCCCTACCATGAAGAATCAAAAATTTTTTACAACAGAATGGGTGAACATTTCTGGGCAGCACTCAGAAGCTGACTGCAGAGGAATCTGAGAGACAGAGAATTTTACTGAGTTTTGTCTCAATAGTGCCTGGAGCTGGTGCAGAATCAGGCCTTGGTGGCAGAGGTGGTGCTCGGAGGAGAATCAGCAAATCACCCAGCACAGTTTGCACCACAGGCATTTCCCTCTGGCATCAGTGGGAAATACAAATGGCAGGGCCTTGCTTTTTTTTGCCTCATTTAAAGTGGAGACTGTTCAGCCTTGCCTTGGAGTGTGGCAAAAGAGGGTCAGTGACCGATGTTTGAGCAGGTTTTACAACCAGTGCAGAGTAAACATGCCATTTGCACTTTTAGAAATGTGTCCTACAGGGCCAACCTGATGTTTCTTGCTGTTTTCATGCCTGTGTTTTCAGTGTGTTTCAGAAGATAAATATTTACACAGGCTCAACCCATAAGTGTTTATCTTATTTGTACCCTTCACTCAATAAACATTATTTTTTGAGTAAAGCACATTCACTAGAGGAATTATCATAACAATTGGCCATTAGATCTACAAAACAGATTAAAGGGGAGCTGTTTACCTAAGGAGGGAGAGCAGTAATCAAACCTTACCACCACGTGTAATAAAGCATTATTTCAGTCTGTTCTGCCCCTGACCTGAGCCCCAGGCTCTCTCTCATCCTCAGTTCCTTAGGAGCAGTTGGGAAAACCTGCTCAGTTTTTTTCTGGATCAGGCTCTGAAGGTTTCCTGTCCCTGTCAGGCTGCTCACCTGAGCAGAATAGAGCAGGCAGGTGCTGCAGGGGGGATGTGTGCTGCCTGTGTGCCCCCAGCCTCCCCGAGGGACTTTATTCCTTTTTCAGTGAAGATTTCACTGTTTCTGGGGCAGTCAGGCTCCTCAGAGGACAAAGGTGCAGCTCAGCTGGGTGCCAAGTGTTAAAATCGTTCAGTGGTGCTGAAAATACACCCTTGCCTGGAAGGTACATTTGATATTTCATTGAAGAGGGTGTGTGTTTCAGAAGATTCAGAGAAAAATGTTATGGTTTTGGTTTGTTTTTTCTTGTGCAAAATGAATACCTGTTACATATGTCCAAGAAAATAGTTACTATTTGTATAGAGTAGTAAATACATTTTAAATACATTTTCCAATAATCCTTTGATTTCAGCTTACATATACCTTGTATTTTTTACTTTGTTTTTTCCTGCTCTGGTAATATCATGCACGTCTTGCTTATACTACACTTTTAATCTTTTAAAGAGTCTGCATCACAGATATTTTTAGGTTTGCAATGCTAAATGCTGATTTGAGCAAACTGTTCCCCATTAAGCTGATTAATATAAAGTCATAACAAGGGGACTTAATAATCTTAAAATTAAATACCTCATTTGTCCCAAACCAAAGTCTGCTCCCTATGCTAAAGAGATAAAGGTGGGTATTACAATTTGAAAGAAATGATAAATGTATATTGCATTTAGACACCCATATTTTTAAAAAATTTGAAATGCTTTTAACTTGGAGTTAAAAGTGGTAGTGGCTGTTAGCTGTGGGTCTCTGTTGGAAACAATTCCAGTAATGCAAACAGGCTGAATTGCTGTCAGTGTTGCTGAGAGGGTGTTAGAGCTCTGTGATCTTTCCTGCATCCATTCTCAGGACAGTTTGATAAACTGCTGGTTGGAACCATTGTTTGGCATCACTGTCAACTCTGAGGTTATTTTGCCAGTGCCAGAGAAGTTGTGGCTATCATTGGTGTCATCTGAAAAGCAGGCTTCAAAAATAGCATTGGATCAGCTTGTGAGAATCTTCTGTGAATGCAAGACTCTTAATCCTGATTTATGTAAACAATTTTTACTGTATTTTAAAAGCTTCTAATTTATAACACAGTATGTATCTTTTGTGAGGTTACCTAGGATTTGAATGGAATCAGTCCCACTGTAATGGAGCCCAGATTTTCAGAGTTATTTGAATGTGTCTGTTCCAAGTTATCTGTTTGCTTAGGGCATGATTTCTGCTGTGGAGACATTGAATTTTACATGCAAAGTCCTACAGTGGTACTAACATGGAGCAGGGGGAACACTCTGAATATGCACAAAAGAGCTATGTTGACCCCATTCTTGGGGATACTCTGTTTAATAAGGCTGTTTGCAGTAAAACATGGTGAATTTCCCTTTCTGCAAAGGTCTGTAGTCACAGAACCAAACAGGTTTTAACTTATTAGGTGACTCTTTACAGTGTCCTGTGGGCCATCAGAGTTGCTGTGAGGAACTTAAGAATGTTTATTAACCTTCTTCTGACAACTCTCATAACTTCAGGAGTTTTTAGGTGCCTTGAAATGCAGCTTTCTCCTCTTAGTGAAGTCTGAGCTTCAGCAGCCTCACCAGCCTTGTTACAAACACCTCAGCCAGGTATTCTCACCTGTGCCCACCAACATCTCCCTTTCCCACACTCCTTCCTACAGGTCATGCACTGCTCAGGGCCCTTTATTTCCTTCTTTAAAAAAAGGACAATTAAACCCCCGCCCTGATGAACGCCCCTGTGGAGCTGATGCATTTCTGGGTGTGCACATTTGCTCATTCTCCTCTCCTGTGGATCTCCCTGCTGCCTCCAGGGACCTCCTGAGCACACTCTGGAGAAGCCTGGCAGGATTTTATGCCTCATCCTCATGGGTGTGGATGGTGATGGTGATGCAATCAGTCAGAAAGTGTTTTATTTGACTTGGAGTCCCAGCTGGGATTTATCATTTGTTTACAGTCTCAGGCCTTTCCTCTGTGCTTTGACTTCAAACACCACTGACATATTTACTCCTTTATTATTTTGTTTAATTTAGTTGTAAGATAGAAGCAGTACGTCCCAGATCATCAGAAAGATGATGATGAATTGCAGCAAGTGCAGAGGAAGCCCAAAGTTTTCATGAGGCAGAATAATGGATCGTTTATGAGGCAAGACTAAAAGACCTTTTGGTTAAATTGATGATTAAAGGAGAGCAGAAGGCTTAGAGGTATTTGAAGGGTGTTAACAGCAAAGAAACAGTTCAGTTAGTGTAATACAGAGTAGTAAAACTGGAGATATTTTGATTAATTCAGTGGAAAGGAAAATTGTGCTGTCTGATAACACTTGTACATGATGATCATTGTTGCATTATGGATTAGTGGCAAGTACACAGTATCTTGGAATATATGGGCCTGAGAGCAGACAAAAGGAAAATAACACAGAAAAAAATTGAGTATTTGCAGGGAAACCTCCTAATGGGTGTCCTCTGTCCCACAGAACTCTGTGGTTCTGTGAAACAAATGAGCTTAGGTTTTCCAGAAATATTCAGAGTGCAGTGTCTGTGGCCCTCCTGAATTCCTAACCATGGGTAAATTGCATTTTGGCTAATACTTGATTCTGTGTTTGGGTACAGACATTCCTTGGGAATAACTGCAGTGTAATATATGAGAAAATTGCCTTAGTTCTTGCATTTGAGTGTGGGAAGGAAGAGAAAGAAAAATTTACTTTTGGGGAGAAATTAAAAGACAAAAAATGACAAAATAAAAATATAGATGTGTTCTATGAAATCGTGATTCACTGTAGCCTGCCTCTTCTGTGAGCAGTGTTGTGCTGGTCACCATACAGCCCTGTCCAGAAATTAAATTCTAGATTGCTGTGGTAGAAGAGAAAAAAAAAAAAATGATGTTGGAACAGAAGGATGTGTTGGACAAAGAATATTATATATCTTCCTGCCTTCCTTGCATCCTCAGGTGAGGAAAATAAGGTTTTCTTTCAGCATTGTCTGTTGACTGATAGGATAATTTCAGAAGGCTAAAGGAGGGATGTTTCTACAGATCAGTAAAATACGAAAAAATACCAGCATAAATTTATGGACAACCTTTTCCAAACTTTGTGGAACTGGAATGTCGTGGGAGTGTGACTGGATTCAGTGAGGTTTGGGAGTGTCCACAGGACTGGGAGTCCCTGTGCTGTGCAGCAGAGGTGCAGCACAAATGCAAGCCCAGTGCTGCAGGGAGCATTGCAGAGCCAGCGCTGCCTCTGGTGGGGCAGCTGGGGGGACTGGCAGTGTGCAGGAGGGGTGGGGACTGCCCAAAAAGCCCTTCCTGAAAAGAAGCTAAAGGTGACAGACTGTGCTGGCACTGGGGAGCATCCAGAGCCCAACACAGGCAGCACAGGTGGTTCAGAAAGGGAGAGGAGGTTCCCCTTTACAGCTGGTGCTTTGGGTGAGAAGCTGCTTTAAGGAGGCACAGTGCTCCTGCTCTGTGAGTGTCACAAGTGAGGCAGGGCTGGGTGTGCTTGTCCCCAGGGTGGGATGTTCCCTTCTGGAGAAGGTGGAGACAGAGAATGCCCTGGATGAGTGGATGAGGTGGGAGAATCTCCCCTTGTGCTGAGGAGAGGATGAGGAGTGGGCTGGTGTGTCCCCTGTCCCTGCTCAGGCAGGGCTGGCAGAGGCCAGGCTGTCAATAGCTACAAGAACTTTAAACAGGGTGCTGGGTTTCTCTGTGTTTTTTCTTCTCCTCCCTGTGTTCTTGTTCCCAGTCTCTCCCTGTCTGTGCCTGACCTTGCTTTTCAAGCCCTGGCCTGCCCTGGGGTGCACAGGACCATGTGGACAAGGTGTGGTGCTCCTGACATCACCCAACCTGCTTTTTTTTGCTGTTTGCACCTTATTGCCCCTTTTGTGTGTATTTGCTGCTTTTGTGTGCACATCTGCCTGCAGCAACTGGAACACTGGAGATCAGCTCTTGACAAATTCCTGAGGACAAGGGTTGGGACAATTGGTGTGATTAATTAACCCCCCTAATTAGTGGGGCAAGGTGGTGCAGCTCTGTTACTGTCGGTACATTTTATTTGCATTCTGTCACATTTTGAAAAAGCAGAAGAAGCTGTTAGTGAAAATGTAATGGATTGTAATGATTCAGACATTCCTTCCCTTCTCAGTGCTCTACCCAGGAGTTCTTCCTGATAGTCAGCACCCTGTCTCGTCTGGACTTGGAAATCCAAGCTTTTGTCCCAGTGATACAATCCCATGTGAGATCTCCTCTGTTAAAAAATGCACTGTTGGAAATCCCAGACCTTCTCTCCCCAGTAAAACAGTATTTAAAGATCCTAAATGAAGAAGCAGCCAAGTAAGTAGAGAAAACACATGATTCTTCTGTGCCTCATGGGCTTTCTAAGTAAATGTGTTCAGTTATGCAAATTTTGCATCTTGGTTTAATGCACCTCAGTTTCATATTTTAATTTCTTATTTATCTAGGTACAGTTCCTTTTAGTTAAAGCAGAGGTTGTTGTTACCTATGGCTTACATTCCTTTTTTAAAGTAGGTGAGTCAGTATTTTGCCTAGAGGGTGTCTGCCTCAGGCTGAATGATTTTTTGAAAGTTTCTCACCTGTTTTGGGTGATGAATTGACAGGAAAATATGTTTTGCATTATGTTAATTGGTTTAACAGCTTTTTAATTTTTTTTTTTTTGAAGAGAGGCTATTCCTTTTGAAGAGAGACTTGACCTTCAGCAGAGAGGCAGCTCTGCTGTCAGCAATATGCCTTCCACTATTTTTGTGAGAATTCACCAAGGCTGTCTGCCCCTTTCTGTCTTAATTATGTCCATTGTTGGTCCATGAAGAAAAAAAAAAAAGGAAGAAGATGAAACTAATATGCATTATATTGGAGAATATCTCTAAATAATTTGCTGTGTGTTGTTTGTTCTGAAGCACTCCTGCCTCCACTGTCATCCCTGGATTCTTTGCTGAGGTTGTGGCAAAAAGTTTAGTTTGTTGTTATATGGGAGCAGCATAGTCTTTAACTTTTACATTCAGAACAGACTAAAAATAGACATCCACTTTATTTATAAAACATTTTTTGTCTTTTCCAAACTGAGATTGGAAAATAAATCTAAGAATCGAAGCCTAGAACTTTATTTTATTTGCTTCTGATTTAGAGATGGACCCAAGGAGTATAAATTTGGAAGATGAGAGGGGCAGAAGGATTTCCTCTGCCCATTGGCAAGGTGGGATTATGAGATTTCTGCTGATGCCTGGTGCCCAATTATAGTTGTGACAGTTTGTGCCAAAACAGACTGTATCTAAATTATACCAATCTAAATTATACCAGATTTACTGTAGGTAGTTTCAAAACATGGGGTGTTTTCTTCTGTCACTGTACTAACGATGGCTAGAATAGTATACAAGATATAAATGATCTGCAGAATGGGTATATTGTATTTACATTTATTCAGAATGATTAAGCCAACTTCCTTTCTGGCCTTTATATATCTCAAATGTATGTAATGATATTATTTTTGCTCAAAAACATTTCTTTCATCAAAATCTTGGCTTCTACTCACGTCCATCCATGCACATACACACTTGTGCACAGACTGTTATTTTTGTTATGAGGTGTGGATAAAATCCTGCAATTGTTCTCAAAAGTACCCCTTCACTATAGATTTTGGATTTTGAAACAGGGTGATTGAGATTTTGGGATTTGTGATTTTGAAGCTGTCAGCGTTACAATTTCTTGTAGGCATCACGCAGCAGTGACAGCCTTCACAATCAGCTGCTGGCTACTAGGGATCTTTTTTTTTTTTGCCTTGCATTCCCATGGAAACTAGTCTAATTAGCACGAAATCGTTTCTAAAAATTAGTATTGTACTTTAAAATGGCATCTTCACTGTCACTTATGTAATCCCAACGACGATGGAGTGCACAGCCAAAGCTCAGCTCTGTGCTACCTGCCTTGCCACTGGCTCCAGCTGCAGCTCCATTTGCAGGCCAAGGGGCAGTGGAGTAAGTAGAATATTAGATTTTTTTTGGTACTTTCAGCTGGCTAATTACTTGCTTTCCACATATTAGTTTTCAAGGTAATTATATAATTAACTTGCAGAGTTCTGTATTGGCTCTAAAATGCAAAGTTGTATTGCAATTAACTTAGGGTTGATCACAGTGCTTTTTATTGTTTGCCTGATACTTACTAGGGTAAGTTAATTTTTTGTATTTTTGTTGACAGCTGTGTTTTTAATTGCTAGTTCAGCTTCCCAGTTTTAACCATTTGAATGGCGTTGCTTGTTTCAGGTTTCAATCCTGACCTGAGCTAGTGCTGCCAAAACAGTTCTGTCATTTTTTCTGGCACTGAAATTAGAAAAGGGCATTGTTTTGCATGTACTTGAAAGTATTCTGGGTAATCTTTTCTGGACAAAAGAAGGAAGCTGCTCTGGGAAAGTACTGATGGCATTCTGCTTTGATGAGGGCCTTGAGGGGGGGATTTTTCCTTGCAATCCTTACAAAAATGTGCCCAAATTTGGCCAGATTCTAAATGTGTTGAAAATCTGTGTTCGTGCTATGCAGGAATCACCTGAAGTTTCAAGTTTAGCTTCAGTAAAGGTGTTGCCAGCAGTTGGGGTGCTCTGTATACAAAGTGCCTTTCTGCTCCTGTCAGGAGCACAGCAGCTTTCAGTAAATGGACTGTGCCGTGACCAAACACCTGAAAATCTTTACTCAGAAGGGAATTAAGCTAATGTTCCAACAAATGAAAATAACAGAATAAGGATGCAGCTGGTAGAACTGAGGTATATCTCTCTTTTTCCCATTATTTCACCTTGCATTTCTTATGGATAGGACTGGAGATAAAACACAGTTGTTCAAGGACCTGACGGACTTCCCTGCCATCCGAAAGAAGAAGGAGGAGATCCAGGATGTGCTTGCTAAAATCCAATTGCATCTGCTGGATATTCGTAAACAGATTAAGAACCCTTCTGCAGAGTATGTTGCAGTTTCGGGTCAAGAGGTACTGTGGGGTTTATTATGGATGACTGTACCCATCCTTGCCTAGAAAATAGCTTAAAAGCGGGACCTAGCTGGAGCTCTCTTCACTGAGTGTGGTGCTTCACGAGGGCATTTGACTATAATCTTCTGTACAACTTTGAAGAGCTGCTTTCTTGCCGTGTGACTCCTTTATTTGTTAAGTCAATCACTTTAGTGACTTAAATAATAGTGCAGTTGAATTTGGTTCAGTACTGCTTTGCTTTTCTGTCTGCGTAAAAACACATACTTCCAAGGTTAATTGTATGGCTATTAAGTACTGGAATACTCTCAGAGCACAGCATTTGGTTAATTTGAAGAATGGTGAAAGGATTTCTAAGTACTGAGTCAGACTGTAATTTGAAAGATGGGAGAGAAGAGGGAACAGTATTAAAGAGTGGTAAGTGTTGTTTTTAGTTCCAGTTCTCAGAAATGGTGTTCTGGACTGGAACTTTTGCTCGTGGATGCTGCACAAGTGTGGGCAGGACGTGATCCAGCCAGCTGAGAGGTTCTGTGGTGAAAAACAGGGACAGCAGACCCTGCCACGTTTGTGGGGAAACTGAAAGGACCAGTCAGGTAGCACTGCTCAGCATTGTCCTGTGGAACTAAGAGTGGGAAGCTGGGAAAAACTCTGAAACAAAAAATTGGGGAGAGAAAGGAGTTAGGAAACAGAATGAGAGTTATGAGTAGAAGAGAGGAGTGGGTGAGGACAGGGAGGGAAGGGGCTGGAATTGGCCCGTGGGGCACTTAGGAAGCTGAGAAAGATCTGAGAGACACAGGAGGGAGCAAACAGACACTGCTGAAAATGAGGGAAGGGATGAATTAGAGACAGCAGCCTTTGATAAAGAGCTGAAGTTGGACGTTCCTGTTGAGGGTGAAGCTGAGAACAGGAAATACACGGCCCAGGAGTCGGGTGGGCTGTCAGCACAAAGGCTGAAATCCAAGGGAAAAGTGGAAATGTGTGTTTCAGTATTGTCTGAGGCGGGGAAGAGCAGGATCTGAAAGGTTCCTCTCAGGGAAGCTGGGTTAATAGCTGCCATCTGTGTGAAGTAAAGGAAAGGAGGAACTGATCAAAGAGAGGAGAGCATCCGAGGAAGTACTGAACAGTGGTTTAGTGGTTTCAGAGGCAGCAGCCACTGCACACATTTCAGAGAGGAGGCCTTTGTAGCAGGGCAGAAACCTCTGCAGACAGAGCTATGTCTGGTGCCGTGATGAAAGGAGCTGCAGAGGCTGGGGATAGCTCTTATTTCATGACATCTGCTGTGAGTGTTCAACAGACTCCAAAAGAGGCGGCAGAGAGGGGTCAAGAATATGGTCAGTGAGGAAAAGAAAGATGCCAGAGGAATGGAAGTAATGGAAACTCAGTTTTATTGGAGGAATAGAACACAGGAATAGAACAGGAATTTATTTGATTTGAGCTCTTTATTCCTCAGATCTGTATGTTATATTCTTCCTGTGTTCTTGTAGCACCCTGATAGATGTAAAACTCAAATGGTTCTTCACAACAGAAAAATACCTTGGAAGTGCTTTGGGTGAATTAAGAATTAGTGCACCCTGTCCTTGCTCTGTTCTTGTGTTAGGATTGTTATCCTTGTTTGTTCTTGAGGATGACTGGCTCCTCTGGAAGTTTCTATCTAAATCCTGTTAGCTACAATGGAGAAGTTTTGCCAGACATGGGTCTTGTGCCTTTCTGTAAATGTGGTCAGGTTCTGTGTTAACCCAATCTCTGCAGGAAATCTGTTTTCCAGCTGAATTCTGTGACGTGAGAATGCCTCCACTCTCTGACACCCAGGACCTCAGGCTATTGTTACAGAGATAACTGACATGAATCACATAGAGCAAACACGTCATGTAGATTTCAGTGCCCTGAGCATCCTGACTCTGCTGCTGCTTTTCCCTGTGCCTGCCTGTCTGACCCTGAGCTCCCTCAAACCTGCAGCAAAGTTCTGCAGGTGCAGAAGGGTGATGTATGTCATAACCTCAGCCTCTTTTGGGGAGAAAAGAACATTCCCTTCCAGTCTGCTCCTCCTCTTCTGGCTGAATTTGGTTTTCCTCTGGTGCTTGCAGTTTCTGGAAAATGATTATTCTGATTCTCTAGTCTTCCTGACTTCCCATGATGTGTGACAATACATTTCTGTTATTTCAGTTTTTGATAGAAGTCAAGAATTCCCATAAATCATCTGTGCCATCTGACTGGGTTATGGTTAGTAGGTATGTATAAAATCTTTGAAGTTTGGTTCTGTTTTAATACAGAAGAAAAATCAAGAGGTATTTTGGTATTACAGTTCATGACATACACGTTCTCATTGTCCCACATTTTAAGGTTTGTTGGGTTTTTTTTTAAGCTGAAAACTCAACCAAATTGTAAATCTATTGCTTAAAAGAAAAAAAAACCCAAACAAAACTGAGAAAAATTGATTTGTTACAATGTTTGTTTTTACACAGTTCATCCTCAGACCACAGAATTATTCACCCAGTCCTTCAAGGTGCATGCACTGGTGTCAGATCCATGGCCATGATTCAGTTGTGCCTGTAGTTTGCACATGCAAATCTTTCATGCAATTTTGATTGTTACTGTTTTATTCAGAAAGATTAAAGTAAATAAATATAAATTCAGTGCATTTATAATATCATTTTATTTACTCACACAGACCAATTCTTCTTACTTTGGTATTGGTCTAATGTGAGCTTGATTTTGAATAATTTTCCAGCAGGTGAAACAGAGATGGACTAATTTATGTAGTTGGCTTTTTTTCTTTTCAGTCATTTAATTTATGATTCAAGTGGTTTGAATACCTGAAAGTTACAATGTCCATGAAAATGCTGAATTCTCTACAAGCCACAGTGTGTAATGTGTGAGCACAGACATCTCTCACTAAGTTGAACTCCGTTGTGATGCTCTATTCAGTTATGCAAGAATTAACACTCAATTCTCTTTTAATTAAACTTCTTTTAATACTGAGACGTGCACAGATCAGACAGAATTAACATGGTGAACAAATTACAGCTAATCTGGATTCTGTAAAAGAATGCCTGGATGTGCCAAATTGAGTCCTTAATGAAAGCACATAAATAAATAGCAAGTATCTCAAGTGAAAACTGGCAAGGCAAACTGTATTAACTATGTTTATTTCAGGCTTATCATGGAGTTTTCCTCTTTAGAGTGAAATTGTTTTTGTCTATTTGGGTGTATATCAACCAGTCATGCACTTGGGCAGCTATTGCTGAGCAGTTTTGTGAGATGTGTGGTCTGGGGTGACAATCCCACGCTGAGCAGAGCATTCCAGAGCCTCCTGAGTGGGCAGCAGCGCCGTGAGCCAGCACTTCACTCGCAATGGAGGCCGCTGGGATCAATGGGCTTCGCTGCCACAATGGGAGAGCTTCCCTTCAGCACACCCATTGTGCAGGCTCGCAGAGATTAGGAAAATGAGTCCAATTTTGCATGTGGATGGTGCAGCTGATTGCTTGGTAACCTTGGTTCCAACGAGCCCTCTCTGTCTCCCCGCGCAGCACCAAAGCCGTCAGCCGCTTCCACTCGCCCTTCATCACAGAAAATTACAGAGTCCTGCAGCAGCTCCGGGAGCAGCTCGTCCTTGACTGCAGTGCTGAGTGGCTGTGCTTCTTGGAGTGAGTGCTCCCACCCCTGTGCTCTGCTCTGTGTGACAGCAGACACAGAAAAACACCTGCTTTGTAAATGGAGCCGTTAATAATTACCTTGTCCGCAGCTGCTTTGCTGGTAGTCAGTTAAAATGCTGTTCTTAATTTTACAGCATTGGAGGGCAAGACCTCTGAGCCCCAGTCCTGAGACCAGCAGTGATGTCTCTACATTTTAAAATTCGGGTGAAAACACACTATTAAATATACAAGGTGTTTCACAAAGTTTGAAAAATAATATCACAGCGTTGGCAGTCTGAAAGTACAGCTGACTCTGAGTGAAACTGACTCTAGTGGGTTTCATTGGTTTTATTATATTACTTATTAATATTATGTATTAGTTCTATTATTTTTTATATTTTATATGCTACCCTGACTATGAGAGTTGTTAGAAAGTGGTGGGAATTTTATTGTCCCTCACATCTGGCATGTTTGTCTGAGATCAGAGTTTTCGCTGGGGTTATTTTCCTGTTTAGCCAAAGGATGTTTAAAATGAGAGTTTAAAAAATACTTCCTGAACTTCTGAATGCCTTTAATTTTTCAGTTGCCTGATTATCTGTTACTTTTTACTTGCATGAATTGCAGAACTGCTGAAATTGTTCCTGTTGCCATGCTGGGATAGTTTGCAAGACCTTAACAAGTCCCTGCTTGAGTTGTCTCACTGGGATTTGCTTCCCATTAGGAACACAGAAATTCTGAAAATCGAGTAGAAACTGGAAAGACATTCCAATTGACACTTCTCCAGTTGTGTGTCCTTTGCTGTACTATAGAAGAGTTCTCTCCATGTTCACTTTTCTGCTCTCAGTAATGTTGTAGGAGAGCAGCAGACAAACTGGAAAGACCTCTGTGTAGGAAAGTGCTCTTCTTTCCCACCCCTCCATTCATTTATGACTTTGTTTATTAAATTTTGCTCCCCGCCTGGTTTTATATTCTGTATTGTAGCTTTGAGGCTAGGAGAGAGGAAAAAAGAAATTCCAGAGGACTAAGAGAATGAACTCCACTGAAAGCTCTGTTCTCCTGATAATGGCATTATTGTACTGGGGAAGCAGCACCATAAATTGAAAATGAATTATTGAATTGTCTGTTGTAGATATCATAATTCACTGAAATTTTAGACATCTCCTGTGATGAGGCACCCTTAGTTTGGTTCTTCTTTGACTGTAACTTGTGGTTGAGGCTGAATCAACAGTTAGTGTTCAGCTGCTGGTGTTCTGTATAAATTCTGATAAATTGTGGCATTTTTGTACACCTCATTTAGGCAGCAGGGATCAACTGCTGACCCTTTATGAGCTATCTAATGAATTTAATTTTGCCTGATTTTCTGTACTTGAAAAATAATTCACTGTTAGAATGGAAGGTGAAGTCCACCTTGATTGAGGTGCTCATGTTGTATCTCATACACTGCTGGGAGATTTGGATTCAGAGTGATTTAAAGAGCACAGCAGCCCTGTGAGGAGCTTGCATGGGGTGCATTTTGACAATCCTTTTGTATTTGTGCGGAATTATTTCTTTCCCTGTTTCAGTGTAACTTTTCCCCTGTTTTGATGCAGCCATTTCAGTGAACATTATCACCCCGTGTCTAAAGCCATTTGTCACCTAGCAACTGTGGACTGCCTCTTCTCATTGGCCCAGGTGGCCAAACAAGGAGACTACTGCAGGTAATCAATTTTTAATTTTTAATTTTTATGTAGGATTTCATTCGGAATTATAGGAGTGTATTTAAAATAAATTATGTTTTAATACGTGTGCCGTGAGAAAAAACAGTATTAAAATTGTTTACAGTAGTTTCAACTTAGTTTGATTTTGCAGAGCAACACTTCTGGACTTAATGCAAATCTGTAAACATTGCAGTTCCCATTTGACATCCTAATGCTTGTTGTTTGACCTGAGTCTAGTAGATGATATCTTACTTACACCTAAATAAATGCTGGACTTTGTATGGACTTTTTTTCTATATTTTTTAAAAAAAATACTGTTTTTTATTCTCAGACCAGTCTGAGTTTATGGTATCTTTCTAATACCTAAGAGTCTGGGGTATCTGAGGTGTTTGAAAGGTAATTGATAGTAAATATTAGTTCCAGCTTGCAGAACAGTGGTGATGCCTCAGCTGCGCTCACCTGTAAGAGCTGAGCTGCTGCTTCTGCCCCATACCCACACACAGCTAGGGGGATGAAGAGGAATCCACTTGCAAATGCTTCTGCTTTGATACATCATTAAAGATAATATTGATCACCTCTGGGCTCTTGGGATCTTGTGTGTCTCTTTATCAAAATCTCTTTGAAAATAATTGCTCACTTATTTCAGTATACTGAGATGAGAAAACAACTGAAATCTGATTAATTCACTGTGCAGAATGTAAATAATTCACTGAATTTTAGAGTGGCTTAGAGCTTATAAACTAGCAGGAAGGAGATTTCTCAGTGAAACCCCAGCTGCAGGGAAGGTGTCAATAATTAATTCTGGAGGGCTGCTGAAGGAAATACTGGACTTCAGTGTTATTTTGGAGGGATGTGTTTTGTGAGGATTGTTTCCCAGGGCCCTGCCTGAGGCAGGTGGATGAGCCAGGTCAGGGGAGAGGTGCTGGGGAGAGGTGAGCCCCTCCTCTGTGCTGGGAGGCTCCTCTGCACAGACACTTCAGCAGGGCTCTCAGGCAGCCAAGTGGAGCTGTAAGGTGCTGGTGTGGGCAGTCCAGAGGTCACCATCTGGGGTTTGAGTGTCCACTCTGCAGACTTCAAGTGATTTTCAGTTTGAGGAATGCTGTTGAAGAGGTGGTACGAGGCTCAAGGCTGTCCGTACACTGGTTTCATCTCAGCTGTACAACTGTTGAAATTACCTTTGTGCTGAATCCCCCACCATTATCAGTTTATACCTCTTTCCCCAGTGCTTTGTGTTTGTAGGATGCTATTTATTTTATTTCCCTTTTCCTTTTAAATTGCATTATCATTCCTCAAGCCCAGAAAAATCTCACTCCCCACATCTTCCCTTTGAAGTTGACCCAAAATGATAGTTAATTTCAGACTTAAAATTTTTTGGCTTTATTTTTCTCAGAGAAGGTATTCTTTAAGAATATATTTTCTTTAAAAATACTTGATGGCAGTAATTACTTTTTATAATTTTTATTTTTTCCACGAAAACTTGCATTACAGGTGACAGTTCTGCAGGCTTCAGTTGCAGTAGTTTTACATATTCAGTTACAAAGAACACTGAGATGTTAATTAATATGTTCCTCTTCTTAATCTTAATTAATACCTTTCCTCTTCTGCAGACCAACTGTGCAAGACAATCGTCGTGAAATCATCATAAAAAATGGGAGGCACCCTGTGATTGATGTTCTGCTGGGAGAGCAGGATCAGTATGTCCCAAACACCACCAGCCTTTCAGTGAGTACCCAGAAACTGGCTGAGCTTCAGCATCACTCAGGGCAGGAGGCTGGGGTGAGCTTCTTGGGCAGTAAGTGGAAATAGGTGATTAAAGTCGCGCAGCCTGCTGGGCTGCATTTCAGAGAGGTGTTGCTAGATGTCACCACATCTGTTCTGTCCCTCTGCTGATTCCTTGCTGACAGATGCTCTCTTTACAGCCCTGTTCAGTCTCAAGGCATAAAGAAAAGAAAGGTAATAGCAAAATTAGGAAAATGTGTGTTTCAATCAAACGGTTATTTTCGAAAAACAAATGAATAATTACAGGGCTTTTAACAGTGTCATTGTAAGGAGTCTGCTTTTTGTCAAACTCTGTCTAATTTCTGGAATTTTTTAATATGAAAAATACATATTACAGGTCCAGTTTTTCAGATTAATTCTAAGACTGCTTGAATATTTTTATGTATTTCTTTACTATGCAGTTTCCTTTCTCTATTGAAATATTAGTGTCATGCAGTCTTTTTTTCCTGATAAACTAAAATCTTTCTTTTAAATTACATGCCTGTTTGAAGCTTTTCGTTAAATATTTATCTCTCCATATAGTATTATAAATATTAAATAGCTGTCCTTAATGAATATAAAAGATATCCTCACAACTTATCTCTGCCTCTTTATACAGTAAATATAGGAAAGGTATAAAACAGCTGCCAGGGCAGGACATAGCTGTATAAACAGCATTCAAATTTCTGTGTATTTCTTGGGGAACATTTTAAAGTGCTGTTCTGTTCTGAACAATGCTACAGATATTTTGTAATACATGAGAGAATGTTTTCAAAATTATTTGTCAACTCCAAACAAGCGACAGATGGCACTTCCAAAAAAATTCAGCATGTCATTCAGGAATCATCATGCACTTTTCCCTCTTTAGTCCCATTCTTATGCTGGCTTTCTAAATACTGAATATTACAAAACCAAGTGATCATGGCAGAATCACTTTTGCTTCTGCAGTTCTTTGAGTTCTTTTTTTCTTGAGAGAGGTGGGTGGGAACCAGTTTATTAAAGCATCTCCAGTTTTCAACTGATGTGTTTGAATCAGCAGGAAAATACATCTCTTGTCATGTTTTCAGCTGAAATGTTGTCAAATACCTAACTTGAGGAAAAGCTTTTGTTTTTTTTTTTAAATCCCCTGAAATAAACAGCTTATTTTTCCATTCCCCCTCTCCTCCTCAAACATTTGTGGGTTGTTTTAGAACTTTTAGCCTGAGCTGTGCATTCCAGTGAGATGTTGGCCTATGGCTGCATCAGCTGTGAGGACAGAGGGGTTCTCTGGCCTGATGTTACAGCAGATGTTCTTTCTGAAAACCAGAACCCTGGCAGAGCAGCCTTCAGTCCCTCAGCATGGCTGGAGGGAGCCTGGCAGACACCAGACACATGCAAAAAATTCCTGGATCCTAACAGATGAACTTGTGAACTCATTCTGGTTTTGAGTATCTGTAACTTCTGTTTTGTTGAGCTGTGACAAAGTTTTAGTAGCAGTACTGAGTTATGCTTTGGAGACCAGAATGTTATGAATTTTGTTCTCATATAGTCGTGTGCACTTTGTTACATCCAATCCTTTATTCCAAATAATGGCATATTCTACATTTTGACTGCATTGTGAATTATGTATGGATGAGGTTTTTTCACAAAAGCTGGTTTGCTTTTTGCAAATAATAAATACTGATGTCCTGTATCTCCTCTAATACTTGAATTATAACATAAGTGACAGTCCTGTCTGCATTTTGTGTGTGTCCCTATAAACAGAATGAAAGCCCAGTCTGAAACCCAAGTCTCTGAAGATTTTGAGACCTGCTGGATGGAGATTTGTTGGTTGCTGTTGCCACAGTGCCTAATCAGTGCCAAGTTTCCCACATAGTGTGACTAATGTCCATTATGCAGAGCTTGTCCTGTCTCCCTTGCCCCTCCCACAGGGCAGTGGAGAGTGCTGGCTTCTCTTTAGATCATCACTTGGTGCATGTCATCAGATGCACCCCATGGGAAAGTCTAGCTGTGTGATGTCCTCACACAACTCGAGCTCTTAGTCTCGACTCAGGCTGTGAGAAAGCTTTATAGGTTCACTGACAAGTTTTAATTTTGTATCAGCAGTTGTCTTGCACTTGAGGAAGACAATTTTATTGTGGAGCTGTAGACACATAGTACTGTGGGGAGTCTTACAGCTGAGATGAGTTCTTGCATCTGATCTCATTTTCTTGGGTCTGGTTTTAATGCTGAGAGACACTGATGGAGATTGGGCATGGTCTGTTCACAGCATCTGTGTTGCAGTCAAGTACTGCCAGACTCAGGAAGGTCTTGATGCCTTGTTGTAGCCACTCTGAATGTCCTTATGTCATACCTAGCCAGGCAGTTATGAATGTAAAATCCAGGTCAGGTCTTTGCCTTCCAGATCTTCCCATTTGACAATGAGAGCTCAGTCTGGAGAGGAATTCAGATCACAGCCAAATTTGGGCAGTGCTGGCTGTGCTGGAAGCTCACGATTTTCTCCCTTTCTCCAGAGAAATTCTGCAGAATCCCAGAATGGTTTGGGTTGGAAGGAGCCATAAAGCTCATCTCATTCCACCCCTGCCATGGCAGGGACACCTCCCACTGTCCCAGGCTGCTCCAGCCCCAGTGTCCAGCCTGGCCTTGGGCACTGCCAGGGATCCAGGGGCAGCCCCAGCTGCTCTGGGCACCCTGTGCCAGGGCCTGCCCACCCTGCCAGGGAACAATTCCCAATTCCCAGTCTCCCAGCCAGCCCTGCCCTCTGGCACTGGGAGCCATTCCCTGTGTCCTGTCCCTTGGCCCTTGGCAATTGTCTCTCTCCATCTTTCCTGCAGCCCCTCCAGGCCCTGCAGGGCCGCCCTGAGGGCACCCCAAAGCTTCTCCTGCCCAGGTGAGCAATGCCAGCCGTGCCAGCCTTTCCTGCCAGCAGAGCTGCTCCGTGCCTGGCATCATCCTGGAGCCTCCTCTGGCCTGGCTGCATCCAGCCCTGCATCCCTCAGCATCCTTCACTGCTTCCCGTGCTGGTGGCCAAGTTCCTTGGTTGTTTCTTGGCTCCTTGGTGGAGAACAGGAAGGTTCCCCCTCACTGTGTCCATTTTGCTCAAGAGTAATGAAAGTTGATTTTGGTGCATCTGGGACTTGGTGATATCTGGAGAGGTGAATGTGATGAACTCCAAGAATGGAGGAAAGCTGTTCACCTAGAAATAGAAGGCTTGCAGACTTGTCCTTCATCCTTCTAAGCACACCAGACTTCCTGGTAGAAGCACCATGTGCAGGGCAACGTGTTTCACCACTGTTTTGTATTTCCAGGGGGATGGTGAAAGGGTCATGATAATAACTGGGCCCAACATGGGAGGGAAGAGCTCCTACATCAAGCAAGTGGCACTGATCACAGTCATGGCACAGATCGGCTCTTTCGTTCCTGCAGAGGAGGCCACAGTTGGTGTTGTGGATGGAATTTTTACCAGGTACTCTCTCAAAACTGGAAATGCTACTCTGGCAGGGGGTGTGTCTATCAAAGTATAATGTAATTTTTCATTTAGAACTTGAGAATTTATAGCTGCAGTTTCCCTTTTTCCTTTTAGAGGCACATTAGGTTCATTGCTAGGTTTCAATTCCAGTTTTTTGGTAAACTATGGTACTTGTTTTGTAATCTTTGAATCCTCAAGGGGTAAGAATTGTAATGCATCTGTCTTGATTAACATCCAGGTATCTAGCTTACCTGCCTGAATGGATATCTCAGCCAAATTTATGCTGCTGGCTAGTGGCCAAATGCTTCCCCTAAAATGAATGCTGTCACCTCTGAAAATCATGTCAAATTTCTGCTCTGAAGCTCTGTTGTATATACTCACAATATTACAGACTGAAATGTTGGGCTGCATATATTCTATGCTTAATCTCCTTCCTGTACTATCAGTCCTAAACACACTTACTCCTGACTTCATGTCCTTTTAAGAATGAATAATGACAGTTTATTTCACTGTCTCATTCTTGAGACATTGCTGGGTAATTGGTAAAAATTATCAGAAGAGTCAAAACTCGCTATATTATAATCTAATACTGCTAGGGTTTATTGCCCTGTTCCCCCCCCCCCCCCCCCTTTTTTCTTAATTAGTTACTTTAATTAGTCAAAGTTTTATGTTACTGGTGGTATTTGAGATGGATTATCATGTGTGATTGTAAGTTTCACAGCAATCAGGTGCCTAAGCTAGAATTTCTGGAGATCCCTGTCCTGTGATGCCAGTGTGCATTCCAGAGGTAACTTTTAATCAAGAACCTGAGGTGCTATTCACCTGCAATTGCTGCATCCTATAAAAGTGTTATGTTCTTACTTTCCCCTATGTCATGACAAAAACAAATTAAAATCACACCTGGATGCAGGTCATTGCTAAGCACAGGAGCAAGCAATTTGTATCCTCTTACTAGAAGTCACTGGAGATGAGAATTCAAAATGCTTCACTTTTTTCCATGTGTTGGAAGTAGTGGGCTGGTTGATGGGGTGAGCATTTCTTGTGGGGACACACAGATACACAGGACTTGGTTTACCATACAGGAGGAACATTACAGCATCACTGGACATTTGAAGATTATTTTTGTCTTCCTCTGGGGTTGTTTGTTGCTGAATGTGAAGTACTTCACTTGGGTTCTCACTTCCTTAAATTCTAATCATACACACACTCAAGCTGAGTATCTGCTTTCCTCTGCTTTTCCTAGGCTGTCATTGCAAAAGGATGATTTCTGCAGAAAATACTAAGAAATATGACACAGTCATTGGGAGAGATGTTTTGTTTTGTGCCTGCTTGAAAGAGAATAAATTGGATTTTTGTCTGTGTTCCACCTTTTCCCTAGTGAATTTCCCTGATTCTGCTTCACTTTTCTCTGTATTAGCATAAAACCCAAGTACTTTTCACAACTTTTCTGATAAAGTAGTGTGGGCAAAGGTAAAACTTCTGCTTTCAGACTTACAGCCAAGCAGACACAGAATGTTTTTTACTCTGTGGGGTTTCAGACCATGTAATTTGCAGCCCAGTCACAATCTAACACAGGGGATTTAATTTTTTTTTTTTCTCCTTATCTATATTAGTTTTGGAAGCTCAGCTGGATGTGCCATTCCTCATTTAATGTGATATATGTCAAACACCAGATGAATATGTGGAAAAATTACTGAAATTCTTGTAGTTGCACCAGTAATTAAGAGTAAACTAATTGACTCAATATTAATCAGGAAGAAATTTATAATACATTATTAAGACAGAAGTAGTCATGCATCAGTTAAAAAGTAACAGGAAAAAAAGGAGAAAAGGAACAGGTCAGGAGATTCTGCTCAAGATATACAGAGACCATCCAAGAAGGAGGCACCTCTCTTTTGGCTGGTTTGGGGTTTTATTGGGGTAGGTTTTGGGTTTTTTTCAGCGTTCTGGGAAAGGTCTTAAACTCTGTAAGTCTGTCAGGCAGGTTAATATGATGTTGCATTCAGGGAATTTCTCAGCCATACGAAGTTGCCCTTGAAATAGTTTTAAATGCCTGGTTTCAGGAAAGAATCAATAAACCAGCTGCCACATACTATGTTCTGCTTGAGGTATAATGCTTTTTTCTAAAGCCTCAGCTTTTGCTCTGTATTCTCCTCTGGCAGAGAATGACCTGGAAGAGATCAGAGACTTTCCCTTAACTCCCACCCAATTTTGCCTTTTTTTTGTTTTTGTTTTCACCTTCTGTGCTTTGTTTTCCAGGTTAGTTTTGTTTGGACTTTTTTTTTAAATTATGATTTAATTTTTTAAAATGATAACAGCTATATAAACCTTTTTGCACTGCCACCCCAGGCCACAAGGTCTTGCTGAAAAAAGTGTGACCTTACATTTTGTTGCGGATAACTTCAGTACATTTTTAATACTTAAAAAACTTAACATGGAAAGCTGTCAGTCTCCAAGGTACTTCCATCTCTGCTGTGGTGATGTTTTGGGGGATGCTGCTAGCGTGGCACCCTGCAGGGAGGGAGAGGGAGGGATGCTCAGGGATGCTCAGGGATGCAGGGAAGGATGTAGCAAAGGATGCAGGGAGGGACCAGCAGTGATGCTGTACAGGATTGCTCTGTGAGGGGTTCTGTGCAGCAGGATGACCAAGAGTTCTGTGTGTTAAACCTTTTTCCAGTCCCTTTTTTGGTTTGTAGACTGCATCTTCCAAGTGTGAATTTATATAGGTTTAAGGGATTTGTATCCCCAGGATTTTTGTCTTGTTTTCCAGGTAGGGTTTCCATGGAAATTGAAAGGTTGCTACTGTGGTTATTCCTCGTGATATACTGTGCTTATATAGGATAGCATCTCTAAATTGACTTTACATACTGGATTACACTAAACGTTTTCAAAGATGCAAGAGGAATTGATCACAGGTAGAGTGAAGATAGGAATGATCTTTCTTCATTACTGGATGGTGAAGACAGGGTCAGTGCTGAGCCTAGCCCAGACTAGGGCACAGGGGAGGGCACAGGATTTTGAGGATGTTTGCTGCTTAGTATTTTCTTCTTTTTTTCCCTTCTCCAATAAGGGACAATGTTTTCTTGAAATCTTCTTAAAGAATTTTAACTTAATCAGTGGCATTATATTTAAAAAATTTAGAAGGGTTTTGAAGAGGTTGACATCCCATCTCTACTGACTTTTAATGGGATTTGGATATTTAATTCTCTGATGTTTAAAAATTCCCATCTAAGTTTCTCCTTGCCGTAAACGGGCTCATTTTCTACTTTAAAATTAACCTTCAGTGTTTGTTAGTTCTAATACAGTCATTCAGACCCTGAAATTAATATGCTGTTTCTGTGTGTGTTTGAGTAGGGAGACAGAGTGGACATCCATGTATGGAGGAATTAATGACAAGAGTTCTGCTGGCCTAATTATGCCCTGGGGAGGGGTGGTGTTCAGCTGCTGAAGAAAGCTGACCTCTGCAGAGTTCCCTCTTCTAATCAATTATTGATAGAATTTCCCATTGCTAGGAGGCTTTATCCTTCTTCCTGTGGGCCAACTGTAGCTGCTCGTGTTCAAAATTGGGAGGGAGAGGGAGAATGCTAGAGCACTTTGAAGGCAAAACATCTTCAAATAAACAAGATAATTAGCAGTTCAGATTACCAAGTGCCTTCAAGACTTTGAGAATCAATTTTTGGCCATCACAAGCTGCCATCAGAAAGAATCGTGTGAAGGAGAGCAACCCCTGCCAGTGCCAGGTGATGGTACAGGGACAGAGTAATTTCCTTCCTAGAGCACTTACCTGCCTGGATTTCTCATCCTGTGTTGAAATAAGAGCTATTTTCACTTATTTCAGGGAGCTAGCACAGTCACTACAGTGACCCACACCTTGCAGTGAGGTTTCATCCCAGCCAAGCTGGGAATGCTGTTAAAGGTGCAGCCTCAGTTATCTGAACTACCCTGTGCTTCAGATGCCTTTGAGAGCTGCCTCTTGCAGGGGGTGTGCCTCATGCTGAAAGGTCACAGGAATAAACAGAGGCATGTAAATTATCCTTTCATGCACTTGGCCTCCCTTTAAAGAGTTATCTTGCTGTTTGCAGCCTCTCAGCATGACTGTAATCCTCAAGGTGTCAAATACAGCTGGAATTGTCTGTAAGGTATGTAGAGAAGTCAGGGATGGAGGGGGCTGGCAGTGCAGGATAGTCCCTTCACATCACATGATCTGTATTTAGGTGTACAGAACTTTCCTTCTGCATTTTCTCCTTGTAACAGATGTTTCAAATGTATTTTTAATGTGGAAGGCACTCCTCATTGCTGAGTCTCCAGGTAGGAGGTACTCACTTGTTTCAAAGTCCACTATATATAGTCAAAAAGTTGTGAAAACAGATGGTGATTGCTCACCTTGGCTAGGGAGGGATGTTTTTTATATCTAGCTTGTATTGCATATCTGTATACAGAGTCCCTCAGATAGACACGGCCACGATGGAATCCTGGATCTGTCTGTCCCAGCTCTAAAGTTACATCACTGTTTTGGTATTTTATAATCCGTTGTTCTTGTATAATGATGTGGAACATGTGTAAAAGCTGTTTGTTTAATTAAAACCAGAGCACAGAAATCTTTGGACAGCTGAGCACTGAAATAATGGAGGAGTTTCACCGTCCTCACCACTGGCCTTAGTTGGGTCACAAAAATTCCAGCCACCAAAGGCCAGTCCCAGCCATGTACCCTGGAGTGACTTTTCTGAGTTGGTTGATGGGTTCAGTATAGGGAGGGGATTTTGATCACTTCAAGCAGCAACAGAACAACTGAGAGCCTTTTCAAGTGAAGGTCCTGCTGAAAATTGCGTTTGAGGTCCATGGGAGGGTCAGCTATGTTCTCCCAGCTGTGGCCTGAGGTGACACAGCTCAGGTGGTGAACACCCCTTTGCAGGGTCTAGGAAAACATGTGCACACAGGCTGTGTCCACCCTTGAGAGGACACCCGGGTGTGTGCATGACTCAGCTTGCCACAGCAGTGTCAGTGACCAGGGTGTGTCCAGTCCAGAGCGGGGCCTGCAGCTCCTCCCCAGGGCAGCTCTGATCTCTGCTGTGGGACAGGGACAGGGACAGGGAAGGGCTGGAGATCAGGAAAGGTTCTTCCCCAGAGGGTGCTGGCACTGCCCAGGCTGCCCAGGGAATGGGCACAGCCCCGAGGCTGTCAGGGCTCCAGGAGCTCCAGGGATGGCCGGGCTGGGATTGCTGGGGGTCTGTGCAGGGCAGGGGTGGCACTGGGTGATCCTGGGGGTCCCTGCAGCTCAGGGGATTCTGTGATCAGTCCAGCCTGGGTATTTCACTCCAGCTGAGCCTGGTTTTGTGTGACACTCCACCTTGGAGGCACCCCAGAAGTGCCCATCAGATAATCCTCCTTTTCCAAGAAGCAGAGCTGGTGTGAGGAAAGCTCTCTGCTCTGGCCTTTCCAGTGTTTGGACAGAGTGATCATGCATGTTTTTTACATACTAGGTACTCCAGGTTAAGGAAAAAAGTGGTATTACTTATATATATACCTGCCTTAACATGGTGACACTGATGAGATTCAGTCTCTTTTTGTCTTTAGGGAGCTGCTGGAGCAACCAAGACATTTCCTCAGAGTGGGAACATTTTCTCTAAGTGGGAACTCGGTGCTGTTCTGCCAGCTGGGGGCTGTACTTCCCTTGCTGTGCCACTGCTCAGGTGGGATCTTCAGCTGATCTGAAACCCACTCTGACCAGGTGTGACCCATTGCACTGAGGTTTGTGAGTGCTGCACAAACCTCACATGGTAAAAACCTCACAAAACTCACAGCATAATGGCATTAAAAAATACATCAGTGTTTGAATGCCTGCTCAAGCGGTGTGCCTGGCACTGCTCATCTCCATCATCCTGTGAGCAGAGAGCCACAACAGTCACATGCATTTGGGTTCACAAAGATGGAAGAGGAAGGGGCATTTCTGTGTCCCAGAGTGACATTTCTGGTATGATTTGCCTGCAGGCATTGTGGATCCTCTCACATTTTTTTCCTGTGCCTTGACTGTTGTCACCTAAAAGAGACTTACGGGGCAGAAGCTAAGGGAATATTTGTGGCTGTGTCCCTGTAGGATTGTGCAGGGCACATGGAGCCCTCAGCCACTTCCCCATATCTGGAAATAAGTGCTGTTAGGGCTTAGAGGACAGTTTAGAGATGGAGGATTTCTTCAAAGGAAACAAAAAAGAACCCAAGAAAACTCAGTCCTCATTACTCCAGACTTCTGGAGAGGCCAAGTATCAAACAAGCCATAGAACTCTTTTGTATGGATTATTAAAATGCCTATTTTTCTGATCTGTTAGTGATGGAATTACTCTCAAAAAGGTCAGGCCTTATAATAGATGTATTGTGAGTGTTACCTCCCTGACTGCATTTACAGCTTTTTAATTCTGACAACTTGACAAAGTCATATTATTGCTTCACAAGTGTGTGGCGCTGAAAGAAACAAGAAGACAAACATTTTATTTTAACTGGATGAAATATACGTACCTATGGCATTATCACAAATTTCAGTAAGGTTTAAAATCATGATGGAAAGCAAATATTGTACGAATACCTGCAAGCATTTGGGCAATTGACTGTGGATGGTTGTATTTTATTTTTTCTTCATTGAAATGCCACCATCATTCAAGTTTGAAAGATACTTAAAATGGCATGATTTACTTCACATTACTTTTAGATTTACTTTCAGGTTAAAATGTTTCAGGGCTTACCAAGAGTGTAGTTTTAAGAACTCCTGAGAAAATCAGAGAGCACGGGAGGGGGTGGGTATGTGAAGCAGGAAACAGAATGTTTCTGTCAAACTGGGAACTGAGTGGAAGATGTTCTCCAAGTGGAAGATGTTCTCTCTTGCAGTACACTGAGGTAAATCACATGAGAACAAAAGCAAAATAATACTCCTAAGTATTAATGGGTGCAACTATTCCATTGATACAAGTTCTCATGGCAAAAGGAATTCTCAACTTTTTGTAACTAGGCAAACCATGTTACACTTAATTTCATTCAGCCAGTTTCATTGGCTTATCAGAAGGGAGCTGCACAGGAGAAGCACAGAGGGGGAAATAGTTGTATTTAAAATAATAAATAAATAACAAACTCCGTTATTAGAAATAGTCCTATTTTGAAAATATTGCCTCTCATTTTTATATCACTTGTGAATTTTTTTTTGTTTTAACTCTAAAGACTAGAGTCTACATTTTTAAAAAATCCTTGCTTCCATGTATTTCTTTATTAAGCTTTAATGATTTATTTGGAGCTTACACTGTAAGATGATGAAGATGCTTTTTCCTAGAAATACCAGTTAAAATCACAACACCTCAGACAAAAGAAGACATTCATCTAGACAGCTTCTTCATAATCATAAAAATCTAGGCTGTGAAACCAGTGGGGAGGTGACAGCAGTGTTTGGCAGGTTTTGCAGGTGTGTACAGAAATCACCAGGAGATTGATTGCTGAGTCAAAATTGTGGAGGAGTTTATCTCAGCTGAACAACTTGTTTGTACATAACCTGGTTTTGACCAGAACTTTGGAGATTTTAAAAAAAGTTCTTTAAACCTGAAAAATAAATGTTTAAATCATTCAGCTCTTCCTTTGGAAAAAAAAAAAATTGACAAATAGAGGAAAGTCTCTCAATTTGCCTGAGCACTTAGTCTCTGAAAGAGAATGGTCAGAAAATTAAAAAATCAAAGGTACTTTTTCAGGTCTTTGTTTATTTTGTATGTGTGTGGTGAAGCTTAGTGGTTCTGCCATGCACATTGATTTATTTATTGTGCAGGAAAGTAGGGAGCTGTTCTCACAAAGCAGTCCCAAGTGAATGGCAAGTCCACATGAGAATTTTATATACTGAAATGCCAAGAAAGTATTGTTTGTATTGAAAGCACAATGAGTCAGACCAACACAACTTTTAGCTGTCAATAACCCCAAAGTAATTTTCAGAAATGTTACTTCTTTATGGCACAGTAATTTGCTTCATTTTGTTCCTCCTTAATTGTATTTTTGTTTACTGCCAGAGTAACAAGAATTACTTAAGCCTTTCATTTATGCTCACAATCAATCATGTAATTGCACCTCTGGGGTAAATTGTTCCTATCTTTTGGGGAAGAACAGGGTGCTGTATTAAGTACATTGCACAATTTTTTAATCATGTGGAGATAGCTTTGGTTTGGATTAAAAAAAAAAAGAATAAGTGAAAGTTGTAGTTAGTGTTGTTAAACGGAAGAAGTATTTTGTTCTGTTTTTTCTAGAAAAGTTGTGTCTTGGACGTATCACAGTACATTTGAACTGTAATTGCTTGTGACAGTGTTCTGTGGCTCTGTAGGAACAAGTTAAGCCAGGCTGTGCATGTATCTGTAGCTAATTTGGTTTCATGTCTCTGTTCATTTCACAGAAACATGCATCTGCAGTGTGAGGTTTGCATCTCTTATACATGGAATAATGCCATATTCAACCAGACAGCCTTTGGAATGCATGCATGTTGTTGGGTAGAGTCTGAATGCAGACAGCCCTTGTGTGTGCAGGGGCTGAGATGTGCCCTGGAAATCCATCTCAGGCAGTGCAGGGCAGGTGTTCACACTCAGGGGGACTCACAGAGCACTTTCTGCTGCCCCTGATGGGGTGGAGAGGTTTTGGGGCCAGGGGAGGAGGAAATCTGTCTGCAAAGCTGACCAGCTGTTCTGCAGTGAGGGTGAGTGGTTGTATTTACCTCTCTGAAACTCTTCCATCCTATGACTTGACCCAGTCACAGTTGGAATTGGATTGTCCTTGGCTTCCACAGGTCTAAAGGGGAAAAGTTCACTTGTGCTGAGTGCTTCAGCCATTGTCCCTACTCTGTTGCTATAGCTCCTGCTCTTTAATCCCCCCTGGCCTCAATCCTTCAGCTACAAATGCACATTAACTTAATTACCTCGAGTTCCCTCCCTGGTGTCCCAAGCAGTGAGTGCAAACCTGTGCATACTTGAAGGTTTTGATTTGTCTCCGTTTTTTCACCTTCTTCAAGCTAATAGTGATGAAAGAAACACTCTAAATTTGAGTATCTGCTCTTGTAATTTATCCTTCAGCAAAATCTTTGCAAATCTTTGCACTCACAAGCTGGTCTTTCTCTTGACCATCAGTAACATTTACACTGATAATGTAAGAGTCGTTGATGTATTTGCCCTAAGCAATGTAACAAGTATTTTTTAAGGAGTTCAGATGTTACTGAGAATTGCTGAATTTCACAAAGCAAATTTACTGGGTGTTCTTCACTAGGTAAGGTGACAGAACCTTTGTAATAACTCAGTTTCTCTTAGTCCATGAAGTCTAGGGATGAGGGCTGCTGGTAACTTCTTGTCACTCAGGGCCTGTATTGACTCACAGGGATTCTGTCCCTCCTGCCCTGTCAGTCCAGCTGAAGCTTCAGAAAAGATAGAGTCCATGGGTGTTTCTTTCTTCTTCTTTATTCTGGCTTTCAGGGAAAAAAAAATAAATCAATGCACTTCACATCTTGAAAGGTAATACTGTTAGAAATGTTTCTTTTAAAACGCAGGGTTGCTGGTGTGTGCAGCATTCCCCTGTGGGCCAGCCCTAGAAGGAAAGGAGGATTTCAGAGATTATTTGTTCTGGCTGCTTCAGTTACCTAGTGACACTGAGAAGGGGAAAAAAAAATGCAGAAACCACTATGAAACTGAGTATTCAAATCACTTTGGACTCGCTTTTCTTTCTAGGATAATGCAAAGTTTGTATCCCTCAGAGTCATTTAATATCTTCATTAATCTCTCAGTGACTAAGAGTATCACATACCTGTAATAATGTACAAAAGAAAAATGTATTTCACTTTGAATGCGTTCTGTCAGGCTTCTCAGCAGCTTTTCTCCTGAATTAGGTAACATAGCATTGGTATTTCTTCATTTAAATTTGTAGATAAGCAGTTGTAGAAATGGCTGAGCACGTGTGCATGTAGACTGAAAACAGGTTTATGCCATGAGCGTCCTCTGATTCCCTGTGACCATCCATGTACCTTGGCACACTTCTTAGAAGTCACCCATGAATAATGCAAAAATAATAACTATCCTGATAGCCATGCTTTCCGTCACACTTCTTTTTTTCCCCCTAATTCTGTAATTACAGCTTCTGTACATTAGTTTTCTTACTGTCAGTTTTTGGTTTGCATCAGTGAGATCTTGATGGAAATGAAGAGGATGATGTACCAGTAGGTTGTGGGGGAGTGTGAAGCATTATTTTCTTGCCAGTGAGCTGTTACAAATTTGCACATGCAACCTCCTGAGGAATTTCTTAATACACCTCCAGTGTCCTCCTGTCCCTGGTGGGCTGCCTGTCCCCACTGCCCTGGCTGACCACACTGCTCTGCTGAGCACAGGCAGGCTGTGGAGAGCAGGCCCCTGCCAGGAAAGGGGTGAGCTGCAAGGCAACAGCACATCCACTCCTCCCTTCTTGTAAACTGGTTATTTTAATTTAAATTACTCCTGTGCAAATGCAGTGATCTTTGAAATGACATTTCAAAAGGTGTTTGTGTGAGGGAGTGAGTGGAATTGTAAAGTTACATTATAAATTTATTTTATTCATGGTGTTCTCAGTGTTATCTTTGAATCACAGAAAGTGATTTTTGTTGGTGCTGAGAGTGTTGTACACCTTATTCTTGGAGAAAAGAGTAATTTTCTTTTCATGTTAATTGTTCTTGAATTAGGTTTATTCTTCTGCAACAGGTTCCATTTCTCCAGTAAGTATTTTAGGTGAGCTTCTAAACTCAGATGGATATTACTAAAAGCAATGGGAAGACACAGTTTGGAGTTTTTTCCCAGCATTAAGTATTCAATAGAGCAGGAATCAGTAAGTAGCACTGGGCTGTTGACAGCTGTGTGAAAATAAGGCTCTAGGGAATGGCTTTGCAGTCTTGTTATCTGGGATTCACACGCTGGAATGTAGCTGGGTTTTGTTACCACTGTGAGCTCCTGGGCTGCTTGCTCATTTCCACAAACTGTGAGAGAGATGCACAGTGAAATAAAAGAGGAGTGAACTTCGTGGGGCCCACACTGTGATCTCAAACCCAAGCCAACTCTAAGAGCATGTGGGATAACTTCTTTTGAGAGGCAGCACAGTTATATCCTCTAACTTACCCTCTGAAAATGGACTTAGAAAACATTGCCTCTCTGCTTTTTTCTGAGGCCTTTGACAGGAATCTTTGCTACTTGAACTGAGCACTGAAAACAGATAATCCATCCTCTTCCTTTTTGTTTTTTAGTTTGGATAATAAATGCGTTGAACACTGTAAGAGCTTTTAATTTTGCAAGATTTGGTTGGCTGTCAAAGAGACATTAAAATAAGTGTTTTCCAGCCAAATTGCATCTGCTGAGGAGTGATGGATCCAAAGAGACACTGCTCACACTGCCTGTCTGCACGTTCCTTGTGGGCGGGACTGGGGAGGAAGAATTTAATGTTTTAATGTGTAAAAACTTTTAGGAGGAGATCTGCATTAAAATGTGGATTCAAAGCCACTGAGTCCTGGAGAAGTTTGGTGGGGTTTATTACGGCTGTTTTAAATGTGAAAAAAAAAAAAAAAACAAAAAAGGGTTATTTAAGCAGTAGGTTTTGTAACTCAACAACTTTGTTGTATCAGGAGTAATAGAGCATAAAGTTAGGGAGCAATGCCTTGCTGCAAATTAACTGTTAGTTTTATAAAATGCAGTCATCCACACTAAAACAATTATTCCCTGCTTATTTCTGGGATAACAGTGCTCATTATGTATGCTTAAAAAGCAAGTAGAATTCTTCTAGTGTAAAGGACAGCATCAGAAAGAACAATTCTATCAGTTTTCAAAGGATGACATTTAAGAGGTTTTATGTCATTTAAAAACACACTGGTTTTTTAATCTGTAGTTGGATCTGAATGTTTTAAGATGCTGTAAAGAAAGACTTCTTCTCCAGCTGTCTCTAACAACAAGGGAAAGATAATACTAATTTCTCTTTGTATCTTCAGCATTTAGTGAGGAAGTTCAGGAAATTATTTTTGTGAATGCAAATTAGATACAAAACAGGCTGAAATATTTTGTGGGCTCTGTGGAAATGATGCAATCCCAGAGAAAAATGGAAGCTCTGTGTGTAATCATCACAGGCACACAACAGACAGCCTGTGAGATGCTGTCCCTGTAAGGAAAAGCCAAGTAAGAAATGAGAAAACAATAACGCCACTAATTGTAGGGTTGGAAACTAAGACTGAAATTGTTCATTAAGGAGGCAGAGATTGTTCAAACATAAAAAGTATTTGTCATTCTGATTAATGTATTTGCAGTTAATAGTGTTTAAAAAGGCCTAAGTTATCCTGTACTCTGTGGATCTGTGCAGTAAGGGGGATTGTTTGATTTTACAGCAGAGCCTGGAGCCTGACCCAAGCTGGGAGAGGGACCACAGGGGTGGTGGGGCACTCTGAGAAATTCACTAAAATGTTCATCATTCCTAACCCAGCACTTGAAAGGATTACAGCAGTAAGTGGCTTAATAAAATGCTAATTTTACAATACCTCATTATCCGGAGTTATACATTTAATTCAGAGAAAAATCATGTACAGTTGAATTAGCTTATGGCCAGAATCACCTGTCTTTTGGGGTATGTGAGAGTGTTAACTTGTGTGTGTGTGTTTAAGCACACACTCAATGAAACAGAAACTCAGTTTTCTCCTATGCCCATCTCCAGCCAAAAGTAGTTAATTTATAACTGAAGATTTGCTTATTATGCAGTTGTACATGATACCATGACAGATTTTCAGGGCAGGAACCAGAGAATATATACAAATCATAGTTATACTGGGTCCAACCTGCTTGGTTTTAGTCAAGTACTCTTAGTCATAAGATCCTCATAAAATTATTTGTATCTTGGTGATGCCTCAGGAGGTCACAGAAGCAATTATAATAGAGAGAGACCCAGCAAAAGACAGAGGAAAAAAAAGCTATATTGGGCTTCTCTTTAAAGATTCTGATTGGCTCTAAATACTGTTGTGGCCAGATGTTAAATTTGGAAATATAATATAATAAACCCATGAATCAGTTTTCTTAAATCAGTGTGGCTTGTATGTAACTATATATGGCTAACTATATATTGGCTGATAGGAGTGAATAAATTCAGTTTTACATCCCTCCTCAGTGGCATGCTCATGATGACATGTCTCAGAAGGGATGCTCTGATGTGATTAATATAACTCAAAAGCAGAAATGCAAAAAAGAAATGCTCTTTCTTAAGTATAGAATGGGTATTACTTGCACAGGTAAGGAACGCTGCAGGAAAAGGGAGAACCAGGGTGGGCTAACAACAGGTTTCTCAGATGTAGACCAGAAATTCACAATTTGAGATAGGGTTTGAGGGTTGAGGGTTACATGGACCTGAATCAGAGCTAGAAGAGTTGTTTAGAATTTGGAGGAATTTCTGTGTGGAGCTCACTTGCCTAAGAGGCTGCTAAGAGTTGTGTTTCAACAGAATGAGGAGTGAACTCTTAAAACACCTTTAGATCTTGTTTAAGCACACTAGGTAAGATTGTGTACCTGTGCAATTAGGGGAAATAATGGCTATTTTGTTAGTGCCTGAAAGAAGTGGCTGCTCTGCTGTTTGGATGCAAAACCACCTGGTTCATGTGAGCTTCCAGTCAGTGTGGAAATGGCAGCATCAGATACCTTTGGGTATTGTTAGCATTAGAAACTCAAAACCAAAGGAGTAAAATTCACCTTCACATCTACCTTTGATGGAAGTCTTGTAAACTGACTGGTCTGAAGTCCCAGGGTTCTTTTTGGGTGTAAAGCCAAAAAAAAAAGCCTTGTCATGTTTGTGAAGATGGGAGAAGTGTGTGCTGGGAAACTGTTCTGGAAGGTGAATGTTCTGCAAGTGTTCTTCTCTGTTTGTAGCAGCAACCACAGATTTATAACAGAATGGTTTCCTCCCCATGATTAATTTTTTCCAGCATTAGCTGGCATTTGTACTGAGTTTTTGTGTCCTGTGTCCCGGTGCAGAATGGGCGCTGCAGACAACATCTACAAAGGCCGGAGCACCTTCATGGAGGAGCTGACAGACACTGCTGAGATCATCCGAAAAGCCACCTCGAGGTCGCTGGTGATCCTGGACGAGCTGGGCCGAGGGACGAGCACTCACGATGGCATTGCCATTGCTTATGCCACCCTGGAGCATTTCATCAGAGATGTAAGTGCCTGTGGCACCGTGTGGCTCGGGTAGGCCTCGCTGGCCGCGGCCGTGGGGAGCGGTGCCACGTCCCCCCTCAGGGCTCAGGGCTGTGGGGAAAGGACAGCAGCTCTGCGAGGCTGAGTTCAGGGAATGCCACATCGGGGCCAAAGCGTGTTGTGTGTGTGCTGCAGGTGCAGGCCCTGACGCTGTTTGTCACCCACTACCCCTCGGTGTGCGAGCTGCAGCAGCGCTACCCCCGCGCCGTGGGCAATTACCACATGGCCTTCCTGCTCAGCGAGGAGGACGCCGGACAGCACACAGGTCAGTGCGAGGCAGCTCAGGCACAGAGAATGCTGCTGTTGATGCCTTTTCAGGCTACCTGAAAACATAGGCCAGGCTTCTAAAAAGCTGTTCATTGCCATTTTCTTCCTCACACCTTGCCAAATGCTTTTTCTTGCATCCCTACCTAGCAGCTTCAGGAACCCCCATGGCTGTTGCCAGCACTTTGAGGGATCACTCCATGCTCTTGGTGGCTTTTTGGGCTACCTAAAAACAGAGGCCAGACCAAGTTAAGAGAATAAAAACCAGTTGTATTTATTGAAGGGCCTTCAGGTACATTTTGGGCAGATAAAGCTCCACCCCAGGGGCTGCACCCAGAAATGGACCACAGGTCACGGGGTTTCACACTTCTGTAAGTTTGGTCCATTTGCATATTGGGGGTTAATCTGTTCCAATTACAGCTTCAGGTGATGAAGTAATTTACCCCAAGTCTGCTCCCCCAACTCACTTTTGTTTAATTTCTGGGCCCTGAGGCAGTGAGGTGTCCTTGATTGCCAGCCTGGAGAGGAATTGTTGTGTCTGCCCAAAATGGGGAAGCAGCAGCTGACACTGAATATGGAGTTTAGAGTTACACACTAAAGAAATGCAGGATTACAAATAGATGAAAAATATAAAAGCTAAAATCCTAGGATGTCAGTTTGACAACTTACACCTTACCTGAAAATGATACAGCCACTCTCACTCCAGTCACAGATTTAGGGGGGTTGAAAAGTGGACATGCATTCCTTGACGTGTTTCTGGAGGATATCTGAGCTGGGGTAGGGGAAAGATTCGCCCGTCCCAGCATCCAACTTCCCACAGCAGCCAAACACAAAGGATTAGGGAGGAGGGATTAGGGATCAAACATATGGCAGCTCCTTCTCTGAAAGATCTCACTGTCTGGAAACATTTGCTATTTATGGGGCTTCACGAGCAGGATGTGTTTTTTAGCTCCCATGGATTTCATTTCAGCCGGGCTGCATAATTTAACATAGTGTACTTTCAGTGTCTTCATCCTACTGTGTCAAGCAGCTCCAAAATTTAGCACTCTGTGGAGTGAAAAAACACATCTGATTGTTTTCAAACTGTTTTGAAATATGCTGGCCCTAGTTCTTGAATTATAAGGGGCATCATAAAGGCCTGTTTGGTGAATAATTGTAAAATTTTTAATGTGTTTTTTTAGGTTACTTGCCATTGCTATTTGCCATTGACCTTTCCCCTGAATAATTCTTCATAGTGTATTATCTGCTTACCTTGTAAGCTGATCAGGACAGGGGACTTATGTATTTGCTTCATAGAGGAGGTTTTGATTTTGGTTTTATGTTTTTAGGATCTGAAGTCGAAGAGAATCCTGAATTTATCACCTTCCTTTATCAAATAACTAAAGGAGTCTCTGCAAGGAGCTATGGGCTAAATGTTGCCAAACTGGCAGATATTCCTGAAGAAATCTTGAAGAAAGCAGCTCAAAAATCAAAGGAGTTGGAGAGAATAGTGAACATGAAAAGGTCAGAACAAATGTGATTTAAAAAAAAAACTATTTCATTCTATAATACCTACTTACATTCTCATCAGTCATAGTGAAAATACTAATTACTTTAGAAAGTATTTATTACTTACTTTAGAATTTGAAATTGTCTTTGTATACTAAAATGTAGAAGGAAATGTGGACATTCTTCTTTTGGTTTAACTTGAAAATAAATATTTATAATATATTTTGATTGCCCCCACAAACACCCAGAATTTAACTGAAAGTTCTGGGGATTTTAATATTTCCCTGATATCCAATTTTCATTCAGGTGTGTTTGTACCTTATATATTAGACTAGCTATGCAAATTCCTGGGTGTATCAAGTGGCATAATGGATTTGTAAATCCTGTAGCATTATGTGCACAGTTTAGATATTCATAACTGTTTTCACTGGGCAAACTGGGCACTTTTTTTCCTTTTGCTGTTATTTTCTGTGGCAGTCCTCTGAGCAAAATTCAAATAGCCCCTGAGGAACATAATGAACCAAGATCTTGGTTGTCTGATGGCTGTACCTAATCCTGACAGGATAATTTTACATGAGAACATTTTGGCTACTAATTATTTATAGGTGCAAACTTTGAAACTCGACAGCGCTCGGCGCTTAACGATGTTCTTTATCCCCTCTTAATAAAGCAAAAGAGAAACTTTTGAAGGTACATGACAGTTTATGGGAAAAATAATGCAGTGGCTTATGCTAATTGGAAATACCAGTCTGTAATTCCAATTAGCAGAAGTAAAAGAACAAATGTGGAGCAGGGTCCTACCTCTGCTGTTCTCAGGAGTGGGTCTGGTTGGTGTGGTGGGAACAGGAGTTTCCAGCTCTGGGGAACCACACCCAGACCTGCTGGTGGCCCTGCCCTTGTGCTGTCACAGTACCCATGGGCCAGATGCCTTGTCTTGTTTTTTTAAATCACTCTCTTATTATTTAAGAAAATCCACCAGGTAATTTCATCCAGTTTTGGCATTACTGTTGTTGGCAATGTGTGTTAACCCATTTTAAACATCTTATAATTTGTCACAGCTTTTACAAATCAAAAAATGCTGAGAAAAAAACAGGAAGGATGTGTGCACTCATTTATATTGTAAATGTGTTTTCTTTTTATGATCCTACAAATACAAATTTGTACGAACTGAATGATCAAAATTAAACAGGGCTGACTACAATGATGTTTATTTCCTTTAACAATTTGTTCTTACCATTTGTTTATATCATTTTGTCACTGTTGCTGGTGCTGCAAGTTAGTTATGAAATTAATTTGTTGGCTGACCTAGAGCAGGAACATGAATCTTAGAAAATATTAACTGGTTGTTTGAAGATCACATAACATTTTGAGCTGTGCTATTTTGGACTATGTATAAAATTTTGCAGATGACTGTAGGACTCTCAGGGTTTGATGTGCCTCACTTAAAAATGTGTCTGTATTTTGATTAGGTTTTTTTTTTTTTTTCTCCCACAGGAAAAAAATGAAGTCCTTTACTGAAGCATGGAAGATAAATAATTCTCAGGGACTACAGAAATGGAAAAATATGTGTGAACCTGAGGATGAAAGAAAGGACAGTTTTTAATCCTCAAATCATGGTTAAAGATGGAAGATACTGGAGGTGCAGAATAGATGTCTGGAGACTAATGGATTTTATCAGGGTGTAGTTCCAGGTGCACTGAGTTGACTTTTTTGGTTTCTGAGAGATCACAGATGCAGCATCACGTATAATTTTGCCTCTCCACATCCCTTCCTTTGCACCCTTTTCCTTAATTTCAAACTGTCTATGGGGATTTGATCTAATTTGTTAAAAACCATGAAAAAAGTAATAAATTATAAGGCAATTTTTTAATAAATAAAATAATGTGTTTCACCTTTATTGTACTTATTTCTGAAGAAACATTTGTGTGTGTTGGGAAAATGTAGTTGAGTCTCAACTCTGCTGTACAGCCAGCAACTGCTAACACTGGTTACTACAAAGAGACTTTTTTCCTTTTTTCCATATTAATGCATTAAAAATTCACTGATTTTTTTAGAGCACCCTTTCTTTCTGATCTTTCCCCTGTCTGGCACAGTCTGGAGGAAGACTTAAATCCAAAAATAATGCTGGGGTATTGTAAGGGTGAGTGAAAGGGGTGATTCAGAGTGTGCAGCTGGCATCCCCAGTGCTCTGTCAAATGCAAAGTGAAGCTGAAAAATTCAGAAGGGCTTCTCAATTTTTAAATTTCCAGTTACCATGGTCAAATTTCATATGGGAATATGAAATCCAAATGGGTTTTTCCTACAAATAATCAGACTAAACAGATTGCTGTGGAAATGGACAATGATGCTGACATGCCTAAACCTCAGCAAATAGTCAGATGTATTATAAAAATAATGCAGTTGGTGTGGTGGGTTTGGCTGCCCTGCAGCCCTGAGGAGCCCTGAGGGGGCTGTGGTCCCCTGGGAAGCCCCAGGAGCAGTTTGGTGGCAGGGTTTGTCCCTGAAGGACTGACCCCATGCCAGGGACTCCACTGGAGCAGCCCCTTCCTGAAGGAGTGCAGAAAAGAGGGTGATGTTTTTACATGCCATAAGCAGCTGCTAACCTTAAACAAACAATTCTCTCCAGGCTCTTCAGGTGTCAGGACATCAGGTAAACAGTTTGTCTGCCATTCAGGCAGCAGGGATCAGTGTGAGCTTCTCCTCCCAGACTCTGCAGTGCACTGCCCTGACCTGGAGGAGCTGAAGAGGAAAACTAATCTTCCACGGTGTGACTGCAGGTGTGTGTTTATCTGAGCCAGGCATTGTGAGCCACAATGAACGCAGAGCTCTGCTGTTAATGTGCACAGACACGGTGCTGTGGCTCTGCAGACCTCTGACCACTGCCATCAGAGAGAATGAATGAGCCATTACTAAATTCCTGTATGTGCCAAGTGCTCTCTTAGTCCTCACCCTCCAGGGAGCATTCAGACTGTACTCTGACAGAGAAGAGGAAAAAGATCTGGATGCAGTGAAAGGAGTGGAGAGCTGCAGTGAAGCCTGGGGAAGTGGGTTTGGTGTTGCTGGGCTGCTGGTGCTGTCCAGAACAACCACAGCAGGCCTAATGCCTGTGGTCACACTGCAGCCAAGTAATGATGGTGAGCCCTGCTCTGTCAACAGGGGAGCTTTTCTGGCTGTCCCACTGAGGTTTCTCATATTCATGCCAGATAATCACTGTTTTATTCACTGCTGTTCAATTCCTAGCAAACAGGTGAAATGGGTGAGGATGGGAGGGTGCTCTGTGAGGGGGAGCAAACTGCTGCTGCTGTGTTTGCTGCTGGTTTTGGGGCACATTGGTGGTGGGACAGTGCAGGGACAGTGCAGCTGTGTCTGGAGCTTGTTCTGCTCCTGCAGAGCAGGAACCCAGGGTGTGCCTGGGAGCATTTGTGGAGCAGGAGATTATCCAGGCAGACAGGCCCTCCTCAGCCTTGGGAGAGTGAGTGGGGTATAAAGAAACAAAAACTTACTGCAAAACAGGGAAAAGCCTTACATTTATAAGAGATTTTTGTCTTCATTCCTTCTGCTGTGGGTTGGGGGTTCTCTGTCATAGCAGAAGTGCTTCTCAAAGAGAGCTGAGAAGCTGCTCTTGACTTTTTTGTTAATTATTCTTTTATTGGTTTTTCAGGCCCAGCACACTAATCCTCATCCTAAAAAGAATGTGAAGTACAGCTTTGGTAGGGGGATCATCTTGGAGATGTGCCCTGTTTTTAAGTCAGAGTAATGAGGTTTTGTCTGTGTGCTGAGTCAACAGGCTTGATCATCTAAGGTTAAAGAGGAGTGGCCTGTGTTAGATGGTGCCTGGTAATAGTGGGAATTCCTCCTAATCTTGGGATGCCTCCACAAAGGGCTGTTTAAGTCTCACTTCCCAAATATTAAAGCTTTTGGAAGCCTGCAGAGGGTGTTGGCTTCTGCTCCCAGCACTTTACTGAGATGGTGAAACACTGATGTGAGAAGTGCAGCTTTGTGCTGCACATGCAGGCACAGACTTTGCACTTCCTGGCTTCCATCCATATTTTAAAGGCAGTCTTTATCACTTTATTGAGCTTTGTCACTGCTCTCAGCAGAAAAATGTTAGTGCCTTTCTCTGGAAGGTGCTGCCTTCACACCTGACAGCCTCAGGTGAGCAGCCCAACCTGGCAGAGCCCCTGGATGGAAGGGAGAGAGAGGGTGCAGTCCCTGCCTCCTTGTGTTTGGTTATTTTAAAAAGTTACTGCAGAATGTGCAAAGCAAAATACATTACCAGGAGCAATTACCTCTATTGCTGCCAGTCAACATCTTTCACTGGGGGAATCCTCCAGAGGATTAATCTCTGTGTTGCACAGTTTTCCAGAGATATTTATAGAAGTGACACAAATTTGCTAACACAAAGGTTTACAAGGTGTATAAATCAATTTAGGGATCACTGAAATGTCAGCTATAACAAAAAGCAGCTATAACAAAAAGCACGTTTCCTGTAATGAAATTGTTTGGTATTGGTAGGTATCTGAAAGTAAATATTCTGATATTTCTACTTTATGTTAAAATACCACTAATTTAATTCAATTATTTTAGTAGAACGATCGCAGCAGTTCTGATATAAATTCATTTTTTTAGGGAAATAAAGGTTTGGTGGATTGCGTTGCACAGAGAGAAGTGGAACTTCCTTAATTACATTCCAGATTTTTCCCCTGCCTAGACTTAGGGACAAGTAGAAAGCAAAGGATATTTTCTTAACCTCCTAAAAATCTTTAGCACTTTCTGAAACAATCACCCTGATTTGAGATGCAAGTCCTTGCAGGCCAGGCTGTTCACTGTGAGGTATTGTCTGAAACTGGACTGGTTCAGCCATAAGTGAACTGCAGGGAGAGAGTTCAGATGTTTATAGTTTTCAAATATTTATGTTCTTTTGCACTTGCAAGGAATCTGTAATTTTTTATTGCCCTCTTTCCAGATGTTTCCTTGAGAGTAAGTAGAAGTATTTTTTCAGGTGTTATAAAATAAGGTTGTTTTTATTTAAAATACTCATAGCTGCCCCTAGTAACAATAACAAAAAATACTTCTGATGTTAATGGAATTTTTAACCTTTTTATTTTTTAAGCAGTCAGTTTTTATGACTTTGCAATGTTCTGTAGTAAGAAGGATGACTCTGGGGAAAGAAGGGATTGGAAAATACAACACACAGCAAATTTCAAATGCACAATCAGCAATAAGGGAGTCGAAATCAGTGTTGGGTTTTCTGAATCATAATAATCCCAACATCTAGGGTGAATTAAAACTCAAGAGTGTGCCATGAAGATTATTAGATATAATTACCTCACTCTTATGTAACACTAAATAAAAGTTCCAGCCGACTGCTGATCTTTTCCCTCTGCCTGCATATAGAATTATTCCTCTTTGCGTTCTGCTCTCTGCAGAATGCTGTAGGAATTGAGTCTTGGGGCATTCCCAACATTCCCAGTCTGGTGTGAGCACACATTGACAGTTCTGTTCAGGGCTGCCATCGGGCTGGGGACAGGGCAGGGTCTGGTCCCCACTCGCCAGGGCTGACCCAGCTCGGGGATGGAGCCACAGGTGGGGCACAGGGGCCACCAGTGTGTTCTGCACTGGGGTGGGGCAGCCCCGACCCACTGGAAAGCAGGAGGAGGGGACTGGGGTGTAATCAAAAAAAATGCCTTGAAACAGCGTTTTAGTCCTGGTTTGAACCAGCCTACCCACAAAGTGCATTGCCACGGAGTGATGCAGCTTGTAATTCAGATTTTTTTCCCCCAAACTGATGTCCAAGTAATTAAGTTTTAATAACGCGAGGTACAGAACACCAAAGTGCCCCGAGCCAGCCTTCCCAGGAGCATTCCCAGTGCTGAGGCAGGACGGTGCCCCTGGGCCCACCCTGCTGCCCACAGCTCTGCCTGGGTTCGTGTCCCCCTCGGCTGAGTTCTGTGCCCGCCCCGAGCTCACCGAGCTCACTGAGAAGTGTTTCTGCATAAATTGAAACCGTGGCTCTATTTGCAGCACTTTGCCTGAGCAAAGGCTCTATTAATGCAATTAGGTAGCTATGTTAAATGAGCTGATCTCCTAGGTAAGTTCCTATTCTTAATAGCTCCCACATAGGAAAAGAAAACTTTGCTAATCCTTTAATTAAATTGCAAACTGAATCTGTGTAAGCCTTTTGACACATTTTTTTTGAGAAGCAATTCAGGCTTAGAAGGGATCTGTGGCTGATGATACCTTTGGTCTGTCCCACAAGCCATCAGGCAGCTTTCCTTCCCCCCTTTTCCCCAGCATTGAGACAAAAATCTCCAAGTCATTTCTTAAGGATTTCTTTTTTCTCCCCTTTTTAACTGTTACATGTTTTGTTTCCTGTTCTTCACATCCAGGGTGTGTGCTACAACCACCTCATCTACAATTGCCTTTTTCTTCCTCATGATAAAGAAGGAGGCTGCTCAACAGAAAAGAATGTTTTTAAGAGCCCTAGATCCTGAATTTAAAGGATTTCAATTTAAACTGTATTTAAATAAAATTGCAAATAAATGTAAACTTCCCTCTACACAGCAGCTCCTTGCAAATGAGGGGACTCCCTCTCCCTCAGTGGGGCCCAGCAGTGCTCTGGAGTTTATATTCCCCACACTTTGGTGTGAATTTGGGACATTCCCTGTGTGCTGTGTGTTCTGCACTCTGCCCTGCCCGGAGTGGGCACAGCCCCGTCCTGGCTCGCAGCAGGAGCTGAATCTCCAAAAAGCTGAAAGCCCTAAAAGTGTTCCAGGGACTTCAGCAAGGGTCTGTCTGGGCTCTGGGTTAGAACTCACTGTTATTTATTTCCCTTCTGCTTCACCAAATCTCAGCTGACACAGGTCTGTACAGCTGTTTGTAAGTTGTTACACATTTAATAATTTCTGTCTGCTGTATTTTTGAACTGTAGGTAAGAGAACAGCAAGGAGAAGCATTTTGACTCTTTCCCACCTCTGCACACCACTCTTTTAATGCCCTGCTGATCACCACAGTACTGCAACAAGGCAATAATAATCTGACATATTTTCAAATAAAAATAGTCTGACATATTTTCAAATCTCAGTCTCTCTTGGTTTCTCAGGCTTAGATCCCCAAAGCCTTGAGACAAGTTCACAGCAAGTATCCAGTGCTGTGTGTGAGTTTCCCTGAGCTCAGCAGATCTCCGTGGTCACCATCAGGGATTTAAAACCTTCCCTTCTCTCCTCTGTGCCATTTTCTTTCTGCATCACTGACAGCTGCCCTGCCAGGCCCTGCAGGAGCTGGGCACAGCATTTGGGCTGGGATTGCAAGTGAGGAAATGGAGCTTCTGACAGGACCCGAGGCAACACAACCTTTCCTTTGCTGGCAGCATGAGGCAGGAGTGTCAGAAGAGTTTATAATGCTCACAACAGGGAGTGAAGAGGAATTATTTGCAAGAGCAAATCCTGGTCCTGCACCAGTGCTAAAGTGGTTTTGTCACACACAGGTTATGAGCTGCACAGTGTGCTCCTGTGAGTGCTTGCCTTAAGGTTTACAAGCTATTGGAAAGAAAGTTATGGACAGAACTACACTGAAAAGTGCATTTTTTGTTGCCTGACCCTGTTCTTTTTTCAGCATCCAAAGGCTGTACATGGTGCACACACCTTCTGAGTGTCCCAGCACAAGCCCTTGACTCACTTTAGCTCCACTCCTTGCTACACTTAAAAAGAAATTAATATTTGGGCAGTCAGACCTCTACAGTGATTTGGCATTTACAGTTTTGTAAGACTGGAAGAGATTGTCCAAAATTAGACGGGATCCTAAATGAAGCGAGGGTGGAATCACATTTAGGAACACTAAAACATTTTCAGCTGGTGCTACCCCAAAGCCATGAGCTGGACTTGGCAGCTCTGAGATCTCTGTCTCACAGGTGGGGCTGGGCATTTCCAGCCTTTCAGAGCTTTGTCCCTGTCCTCCCCTGAGGTGGACACTGTCACCTGTGGTGACAGCCCCTGCTCTGTGGGCAGGGGAGGGACCTGGTCACAACAAATGATGCCTTAAATTTCAGCTTTCATATTTCTCAGATTCTGTACTGCATTAGTACATAACTCTGAACTTTATAAAGTGTCAGCAGTTCTCCTCACATCTCAGTCACACAGAACAATCCTTTCCCAGCCCCACAACCAAGGACATCTCTGCAGCCTCAGGCCCAAAAAGTGCAAACAACAGGGAACTGAGGAGAGCAACCTGGGAGGATGGGACTGCATAACCTGGAGCTGGAACTGGACAAGTAACCCCAATATAGAAATGGACCAAAACTTATAAAAGTTGAAATGAAAAAAAGTGAAAACTCATGACTCTGAGTCCATCTTGTGTCCATTTTGGGTCCATCTTGGGTGGACCCTCAGCCAGGCTCTTGCACTGCCCAAGGTGTATCCTTTGAAGGCCTTCTTAATAAATCCCTACTTTATTCCTTTAACTCTCCCTAGCTCTGCTCTAGGTGGCCTCTCCAAGCATCACAACCTCCCCTGTCCTGGTTTGAACAGACAGGTGTCTGCTGAGGAAGGCAGGGGCCTCCCTTGAAATGGAAAATGCAAACCCCCTCCCTCTGAATTGTTATAAATTTAAAATTAAGGGGCTCTCAGGCAAAGAGACAGGAATAGGTATAACTGTTCTTTACTAGGAACATTAAAAATACAAATGCAATAATACAAAAAACAAACCACTGCCAGAGTCAGACCAGGAGCTGACCCCCCATGGGTCAGGGTGTGGCACAGTCCCATTCCATGGTGGCTGCTCCTCCTGCAGTGCCAGGGGTGGCTCTGCTGGAGCAGGGATCCTGGAGAAGGGGGGAGTTTTCCTCTGAAGCTCCAGGGCTGCTGGAGATGGGCCTGGTCTCCCTCTGGGAATGCAGTGGAGCAGAAAGCTGCTCCTCTGGGAATGCAGGGGAGCAGAAAGCTGCTCCTCTGGGAATGCAGTGGGCAAAGGCTGCTGTGGTGTCCCAATCCTCAGATTGGATCCAGGTAGGAATGCTTGGCTCCTCCCCTGGGCAGAGCCTCTCCCAATGGGATGATGGAATTTTATCAGCCCTGCAGGGACACTCACTGGTCATGTACAGAAGATAATTAATAATCAATGGCCCATGGACAGCAGAGATCTGCTGGAAGGAGGATTGGTTGTGGAAGAGACAAATAAAACTGCCCCACCTGGTTTTAACAGGTGGTGATAGAATACACTAGAATAGATAGAATTCTGGTTTAATCTTGCATTGCAACCCAAGACATCCCCTCACAGCCCACCACCCCTCGTGGTCACACCACCCCTCAGTGCTGCCCTCACCTCCCTCCCTGCCCTGCAGCCTTTCCTGGCCGTGTCCCTGCTGTCCCTCAGAGCTGCTCCTGAGCAGGGTGGGGAGCCTGGGGTGGGAGAGGAGCCCAGAGAGCCCCAGGAGCTGCTGGGGAGGGCTCTGAGCCCCCTGCCCTGCCCAGTCTAGGACCCCCTGCACCTCACCTCCAGCAGCCATGGGGATGGATGGGGCTATGGGGAGCAGGGCCAGGGGCTGGGGAAGGCTCTGCTCTGCCCAAGGTGGATGGGCTGGGGTCAGAAGTTGTCCCTGAGGTGTGATCTGCTGTGAGGGGACAGAGGTTTGTGTGGGTCAGTGCTCTGCTGTTCACACACTCCCACACCTGGAGGGGCTCACACCTGCCAGGAGAGATCACTGTGAGCAGACATTGTTCTGCCTGAGTTGGATCCTTTCTAAGGCAGCCATGAAAAAATTCCCCTTGGATTGGATCCCTGGCAGTGCCCCAGGCCAGGCTGGATGGGGCTTGGAGCAGCCTGGGACACTGGGAGGTGTCCCTGCCATGGCAGGGGTGAAAGGGGATGGACTCCAGGGTCCCTTCAGCCTAAACTACTCTGGGATTTATTCTCAGCCTCACTTGGGAAGATGCAGCTAGCATCAGCCTGGATGCTTTAACTTCCAGCAGCTGATTGTACCTGAGCCTCTTACCCAAGAGTAATCTACCAACAGCAAATCTCAGTGAGAGACAGCTTGTCTATTTTGATTCTTACCAAGGCTTTTTTTTCCCCTTCCCCACATTCACCAGGAATTTGAATTGTGCTGTAAACAAAATGTAGTTCAAGGATTTTAAATTTTTTTTTTAACTTCTGAATGGAAGGCCATCTGATGCTACGTGCAAAGCGAAAGCTTTCAAGAGGGTAATTCATTACAACCTTTGTAGAAAATACAAAACTAATACATGCAGCCCTCAGCTGAGGGTTGTTTATGTGCTGCAGCAGTGAACTGCTGGCAGAAACCTTCACCTCACACACAAATAGGAGGCAACAGTCTGTCAGTCATGTCCTTTAGGAGCAGACATTGTTTGGATAGCATCAGCATCAGTTTCATGTTTGTGCAGTCCTGTCAAGGTAAATCTCTCTGAGGGGCACAGAATGAGTGTTTTAACATTGCTGTAAGCAGCTGCATTACCCACTGCTCCCAGCCCCGAGCTGGGAAAATCCAAATTCTGCTCTGGGGATTGCTCTTGGCTGCTCATTCAGCTCTGCAGAGAGCCAGGTCTGGTCCAGGGGGGCAGAGCAGGGATGCTGAGTGTTTGGGTGCTGGGATGAGCCTCGTGTGAGCACAGAGGCAGCTCCTGCAGCACGTGGGGTGCACAGAGAGGGGTCACCACTGCCTGCAGCTGAGAGCCAGCCTGCAGGAAAACCCTTCACCACACAGTTGTGTCCTGGCTCATTTCTCCTCAGCCCTTCTCATATGCTGAATGATAAAGAGCAGACAAGATTCCCCAAAGCACATGTTTTGGGCCAAAAAGGCCCTCTGCACACAGAGCAGGACACGGGAGGAGAAAATGTCCAAACGAGCCCTATGGTCCTTGGGTGTCTGCTCTTGGACTCACAAAATCCCAGAAGGGTTTGGGTTGGAAGGAGCCCTAAATCCCCCCCAGTGCCACCCCTGCCATGGCAGGGACACCTCCCCCTGTCCCAGGCTGCTCCAGCCCCAGTGTCCAGCCTGGCCTTGGGCACTGCCAGGGATCCAGGGGCAGCCCCAGCTGCTCTGGGCACCCTGTGCCAGGGCCTGCCCACCCTCACAGGGAACAATTCCCAATTCCCAGTCTCCCACCCAGCCCTGCCCTCTGGCACTGGGAGCCATTCCCTGGGTCCTGTCCCTCCATCCCTTGTCCCCAGTCCCTCTGCAGCTCTCCTGGAGCCCCTCTGGGCACTCAGGTGGGGGCTCTCAGGTGTCCCTGGAACTTCTCCAGGCTGAACAATCCCTCTCTCAGCCTCTTTCCTGCCTCTAAGTTCCCTTCTGCACAGTCAACTCTTCCTGTGCCAGCAGGTCCAGGAGCACAGTGTGCCCAGTCTGACAGCCCAGATACCCACAGCTGCCTCCAAAAGCAGCTTTGCTCTCCCCCAAGCCAGTCACAGGTGGAGAACATGATGTGCAGCATGTTAGCAGAACAGGTCTTACTCCCTGCCTTCAGATCCTGCCTTTTATCTCTTTTTTTGGAACTTATTTCTGGTTCTCAGTTCTGAGGACTGTGACAGGCAGGGGCACTGGGGTTGTGCTGATCCATGGCTGGCACAGGGAACTCCCAAATCCTTCCCTCAAGCTGTTTCTGCTGCTGGACCAGAACCCCCCCCGTGGTGCAGGGATTCTGACAAGAGTCCACACCATGTGGCAAGTAATTTCTGTGCTGATAGCAATGTGTGAAAAGGGACAAAGGAATGTGGAGGAAAACCAGTAGGGATGAGACTGGAAACCAGCTGCATGCTGGGGATGTGAGGTGGGACAGGTTCCCCCCTGTTCCTGCTGAAGCATCTCCCCTGGTGTGAGCAGGAGTGTTTGGAATGACCACCCCACACCCCTGGTGACACCTGGGACACCTTCTCTGGGTGACAGACCTGCAGGAGCCAGAACTCATCACCCTCCCAGCCAGGAGCTGCCCAGGGAGTGCTGTGCCTCTGCAGAGCTCGTGGCAGGGCCAGGGCCTGGGAGGGGAGCAGGGCACTCCTGAGCCCTGCAGGGCTGGGGACACAGGGAGTGCTGAGTGCCTGGGACAGCCAGGGCTGCTGCACAGCTCTGCTGCAGAGGAGTTATTGACAAACCCCTTTTCTCGTGGCTTTACATGAGGAAAAAGGTGCTATTGTTTACACACAGGATAAGGGAGAGGTCATTTGGTTTCTAATTTGCATAATGATAAGCATAATTTGTTTTTTCTAAGCCATCTTGAGAGCCTGTTATTCATGCTCTCACAGGTATGAATGAGATAAAGCCTGTCTCTGCTCCCACACCTTAAAAAAACATCTTTTTTTTTTTTGCATTTTGGGGATGAAGTCAGTTCTGTGGGTTCACAGAATGGTCAGGGCAGAAAGCAGCTTCTCAAGGCAATGTAAATGGCATCAGTTCTCAGCTCCCCTCCAGCTCTGGAAAGTGTAAACCAGGAAAAGCTCGTGGAGAAGAAAGGCTCCAGGCTGAGCAGGAATCACCAGCAGCTGCCCAGGCTCGGGGAGCAGCTCAGCTGAAATCAGCCCCTGGAAGTCAAAAATCCAGGCTGGTGCCAGGAGCTCCTTCCCAAACAACGAGGCTGAGAATCCCAGAATGGTTTGGGCTGGAAAGGACCTTGAGGATCAGCTCCTTCCATGGGCAGGGACACCTCCCACAGGAAGAGCAGCACTACTGGGCGGGTCTGGGGAATTCTCTGGTTTTGGGTAATTTTTACCAGCATGTGAGTGGAAGCTTTTGTAGGAGAGAGGGAAATTGATTTAAGGTAGTGGACTGGATTGTGCTTTTTGAAAAGCACACTGCTTTTCCTGCAGAGCTGTATTTGTGAATCAAAAGCACAGATAGAATCAGTAATAAAGGGAGACACAACAATGGGAAGGAGTGCTGGAAGCTGGGCAGAAGTGGGTGAGATTAAGTTCAGTGTAAATAGTCTGCAGCATTTATGGAGGGAAATTTCTGTAGCAGTTGAAAGATGGAAATAAACTTTCACATCACAGTGCAAGTTCTCTTGCAAGTATATATGTTGATTTTTTTTTTTTCACTTTTCTGGATTTTCACTTGTGCATAGCTTTATTTCTCAGATTTTCAGACACCAAAACTACATTTTCTCAATTAACAAATCAGTTTGTTTCACTGGCCCAGAGGATTCACAGGTGAATTACTTCAACAAAAGACAGAGAGATTTAGTATAAACAACACAAGTGGAAAAACAACCTTGTTTCTCCTGGTTTGAAAGCAGAATCTTCTGCTGAACCATGGTGTGTGTGTATGGGGTACTTCACAGAAAATAAAGGGATATTTATTTATCCTTTCAGCATATGGAAGCCACAGCTTCTCATAACTCAGCTAAAGTTGTTAAGAACTGAAACCAGCCAATGCAATACCATCTCAAGGGTTTCAGGATGAGTTTTTAATGCATTGTGTAAACAGAATCATGTTGATTTCTTTCAGAAAGAATGAAAAAAATCCATCTACTGCTGCTAATAAAATCACACTATGTCTCACTACAGTTACAGGCTGCAATTTGTATTTTTTTTCACAAAACAAATTACATTATGTCAGGGTGCTGGAGTGAACAATAGTTATTGTTGGGAAATAAGTTCAGATAAGTTGTACAAGCTACACTTCCTCCCTTAGAGTTTCCCAAATTGAAATTGCAGGTTGTGGCCTCGGGACAGAGTGTACCCTGAGCTCTGGAGGCTCCAGGACCTCAGCCCTGCCAGGTTTCCTTGGGGTCTGTGGGGTGTGAAATAATTAGCACAGCAGCCCAAATCTTTCCTTATTTCATTAATGAAGCTCATCAATAATGAAGTTTTCCTTTCTCCCCATCTGGCTAACCCAGCACAGTGGCAGAGAGCAGAGTTTTCATGGGTAAATCACAATTTCCACGGGCACCTCCCACAGCAAAGTGTCTCAGGGCTGCAGGAGGAGCCCAGGCACCAGGCACTGCTCAGCATTTTGGATCACTCACCCAAAACTTGCTGATGTCTTTAGGGAATTCCCCAGGAGGAATGGGGAAGAGGAGCTGTTGGAGAGTCTGGCTGCTCTTCCCATTGAGTTCCCAGCTGCCAGGATGTCCCTGCAGCCCTGCTGGGCTGCAAGGAGCAGGCAGAGCCTCCCCTCCCCTCCCTGAACTCCTCTCTTGGGCTCGTTTCACATCCCGTGCCCATCTCCCCTCTGCTGCCAGGAACCTGTGGGAGAAACGAGTGCACCAACCATTCTGGCATCATCCTCCAGCTCTTCAGTGCCTGAGGCCCCTTCCCTGATTCCTTTTCCCTTCCCAGGCAGGTAACTAGATGAACAAATATAAGTTAATTTTTTCTTCTGCATCTCTTTATCAAATTGTATGGAGGATGCATTGGCCATTGTTCTGTATGTCCAGGAAGGCATTTTAATAAATTAATAAATAAATATGATTCCTGAAGTAAGAGTCGTTATCTAAAACAACTATAAACTGATTTGTCATGCTGTTCAAAGTCACCTTTATTTTATTATTATTGGCAAAAGAAGGTCATATATAAACACCCTCTCACTCTGACTATGATTTGACTATTCCTACATGAGAAATAAGCACTAAAATGGTGTTAAAAAAATGCTGACTTTCTCCTGGAAAATAGGAGCCTGAGGTATGTCTTGTGAGCTGGATTCACTTAGGCTTTTAAAACTGATATTTGGCAGTGATGTTCCGCTGGCCCGTGATGCAAGGAAGGTTTACTGTAATTAAATGCCTTTATGTCTCTTCAGACAGGATTTCATGTCCCCAGAACTGAATCATGGACTCACAGAAGGGTTTGGGTTGGAAGGGAGCTTCAAGGCCATCCATTTCCAACCTCCTGCTGTGGGCAGGGATCCCTGACATGCTGCAAATGAGATTTTGGGAGGTTTTGCTCCAATCTGACCATTCCAGCAGCAGCCTGTCCTGTCACCTGGCGTGAGTGGCAGCTCCTCCTCGCCCACCAGCTTGAGAGGAACAGTGGATTTGTCTCTCCAAACCAGCTGTGGGTCTGCTGGTAGATAAAACCAGCACTGGGAGATAAAAGAAACAATGGGAAGGAGTCTACTGATCAATGAATGGAAAAAGATATTTGCCTTTACAAACTCTAGGTTTGCTGATAAATGCAATTGAACATTGAAAGATGAAAGAAACAATGAGGGAAAAGCCCTAAATTCTGTAAGAATTAAAAATTAAAAGTGAGGGTTACACATTAGAGGGAAATCTCTGGTATCAGGTGTTCTGGGAAGTCTGAACCTCTCAAGTACCTCAGAAATGGGGAAAGAGAGGGGGAAATGTGGCTGGGAAATTGGGATAAAAAGGAGGCTGTGTCCTCCAAAAATTGGAGAGACCCCAGGGGAATGCCCCATGGCCTCTCCCTTTATTGGAATAAAGTAAAAGGGACTCCCCTGTCTCCTTTTGGACATAAACCTCTGATGTTTTTGGAGTAATTTTCCTGACATCTGCTTTGGCTTAGCCAAAGGGAGGAGCTGGGTAAACAAGAGGAACAGGAATGATGGAACTAGCCAGAAAACAAAACCTTTAATAGTGAAAATAGCAAACCTGGCACAGGTACAGAAGCCAGGTTACAAAGACCCCTGGGTGGGGCAAGCACAGCCAGGTCTAGGGGCACAGACACAATCTGAAAGGGCAACTCAAACATGACTTTATAAGATAAAGGTCTTGACCAACGCTGAAGGAAGCCTGGAAACCTGGACAAATACAGGAAGGTTCTGTTAGCTGGACTCAGAATGGTTTTTACAGTGGCCTGGTCAGGTGTCCCCTCCCCTCAGTGCCCTGCCTGCCATGGTTTGTGGCCAAATCCCTCTGTAGAAGCATCTGGGGTAAAAAACTCAGCAGGGTCAGATCTCAGAGGGAAGTTCTGAAGAGGAAAGGCACAGAGCAGGCACAGAGCAGGCAGTGCTGCACAGCCCTGGGCTGTGCTGGGGCTGGGCAAACAAAACCCCAGCAGTGTGCCAGGGGACAGCTCCTACAGGTGAGCAGAGCTGGTCACCCACAGAGAAGCTGTGCAGCACCTGGGGAGGGAAATCCACAGCCCTGGAGCCCAGCCTCGTTTGCTAACTTAGTTAGTTTGAGATTTCACACACACAGGGCTGGATCATGTACAGGATTCCTGGGCTTTAGCCACTCTGTGATTTCAGGAGTCAGGGAAGTTTGCTCTCCTGCTCTTCCTCAAAGGCATGAGGGTGTAAGTGACATTTTTTAAACTTTTTTTTTTTTTTTTTTTGGTCACAAGAGACAAAACCATTAGGAACTGCTTACAGACAAGAAGATCAGAGGGTGTTGGTGTTTGTAAGACATTAATTTGTTGTTTTGCATCTTCTGTGTCTCTATGTAAATGATAAAACTGCTGCCTGAAACTTTTCAGCAGGAGCTTCGTCCCAGGTGAGGAGTGTGCAGCAGAGGTGTTGGGGTGCCTGTTTTTTGGGGTGTCTGTTTTCTGAGGTGGCTGTTTTGGGGGTGCCTGTTTTTTGGGTGTCTGTTTTTTTTGGGGTGTTTGCTTTTGAGGTGTCTGTTTTTGCTGATGGATTTGGTGCCTCGAGGATGAGGGGAGCACTGAGAACTCTGTGTGTGGCCAAGGCTCTGCAGTTCTGTGGCCCAGGTGCCACCACTCCCTGCCCAGTTCCCCTGGGGGGTTGTGACAGGAGGGGCTGCCCAGTGACACCACAGACACACTGCTGTAATTATTTCTTCTTAAATAGTTTTTATTTTGAGTATATGACTGTTTTTACCACAAGCTGTGTTTGGCCTAAACTTCCAATACAATTGAATGTGATGGAAAATGTGTTTGGGGAATTAACTCCTGTTTGTAATGCAAATAGATTCTCATTTCTGATTTTTTTTTTTTTTAATTTTTAATCCGGGTGGAGGAGCATTGCAGGAAACCTGTGTGTAGCTGTACTTTTGTTAGATTAATTAAGAAGAGTAGCTGAGAAAAGCGTGTTTTATCAGTAGCAGAATTAACAGGCACTTTGAGATTTTATTTTCCTGCTTGTTTTCTTTACAAAGTGTCTTGCTCCCTGTGGGAAGGAAGCAGCAGAGAGCATGGCAAGACTGAATATTACTGAGAAATCCAAATGAAAGCAGCATAATTTTGTTTCAGCCTTTTCTACCGAACTTCTTTACCCAACTCCTTTTCTTGACTGTTCCTCAGTTGTGCTTGTACTTCTAATTTTAGCTGCTATTCTGATGCATATATGTTAATAGACTTATATAATTCATAGGGTACATCCCTGTCAGGCTGACAAGGTACAGCTCAGAGCTCAGCTCAAGTTGGAGCAATAATAATCCAAGACAACAGGGCATAGAAATGGTGCAGAGAAATGAAATCAGAACAATAGTTTTTATATGAATTATATATATTTCATCTATATTTCATACCCATTTTTTATGTAATACTCAGTTTCAGTCCTATCTGATGGCTCTAATTTTAGGCAATTAAGATCTTTTAACTGTTACAAAGAAAGGACAGGCTGCACAGAACAAAGAAACCTCTATAAAACACTGGGAACAGTAAAACCTTCATCTCTACCTATCTGCATGTTATGTGACAAATCCAGATGTGAGTCAATCATTTATCACAGGTGTAAATTATTCCTGCAGCCGTAGATGAACAGGCAACACGACAAAATTAGTCCAGCTGTGAGAGCTGCCTAAAGCTCTTGCACACATGTAGGTAGGATTAATCACAGAGGATTCATTTCAAACCAGCAGGAAAACACTTGGGATGTGTTGCTGTTAGGAATGCCATCTTGTGACTGCTGAAGTGCTGTCACTGGCCTGGGGGGCTGGCACGGGGACAGGGAGATGCCAAAAGCTCGGGGAAAACCCTGCTCACTACCTGGAGGATCCCCCAGGGGTGTTGGGGTGCTTCTCCCCATTTTCTGGGCCCTGGGCCAGAGCAAGGTGCTGTGCCTGTTCCCGTGCTCACCTGACACCAGGTCACCAAACGGAGATAAGGCATCAGTCACTTGCTCCAGTGCAATTTCAAAATCAGAGCAGGATTTCTCCCAATTTCTGCCTTTGGCTGAACGTGAACGGGTGACTGGAGGGCACAAAGCTCTGCATGCCACGGCTAACTCCACGGGCCATTCTCTTACCTCCCCCAGAGCCTTCTGAAAGCTTTCCTGAGCAGAGATGGCGAAGATGTGTCTGTTGGGGGGTTTGTGAGCAATACCCCCGGAGTCAGCCCCGCACTGACCGCAGCCCCGGCTGCCCCCGAGGAGCCCCGAGCAAACCTGCCACCAAAGCAGGGCAGCAGCGGCTGTGAGAGCCCAGCATCCTCCCCTGCCCGGCTCAGCCCGGCTGCCAGCCTGCATTACAGGGCAGGGCGGAGACAGGGGACAAAGCCTGCGGAGGGAGCGCGTCCCCGCCGGGCCCGGCGGGATTAATCACTCCCCGTAATTGCATCAGCGACCGATCAGCGCTGCTGCCTCCCAAAAATGGCCCCTCGCTCCAAAGGAAGACGCAGAGGGAAAGGGTGGATGAGCAGCTCACGAGGATGAGTGATCTGTGTTAAGGAAATGTCCAAAAAGCACAGGAATCAGGGGTTTCTGTCAGAGGTTGGTGAGGGTGATGTTTTTGGATACAGGTTGGACTTCACCAGCACTGCAGATGCCATGGAGAGATACCCGGGATGTGTTCTCCATCAGAATGGGGAGAATTGTTCAAAAATGCAATTACCCTCATCCATTTCTTCCCCAGAGTACTGGAGAACTTTTTTTAGACGTTTCTGCACACCCCTGCCCTTCCTGTGCTGGCGGCTCCCGTGCCTGTAGGATGTGTTACTTCCAGATATTTTTTACTCTTCTTGAAGAATACTCTGAGGGCATTATCTAATTAGCCTTTCTTAATATCTGACAAAACTACTATGCAATAGCTGTGTCTGATCTATGTGTCTACATGTGTCAGAAATTTGGAATTATTTCCCCAAAGCCATTAAACACCAGAGAGAGAAATAGAAAGAGTGCAGATCATCAAGAGAAGTATTTTCATGTTGCCTTTTTATTTGGTGAAAAAAAGCACCACTCAAACAAGGAATAATCTCACTCAAAATCCTTGAATATTGGCAATCTAAGTTTATTATTTATGCAATTAAATAGGATGGCAACTTGGAATAAATACAATTTTCAGCACCGCTTGCAACTACCAGTGTATAAAAAAAGGGTTAACATTTGAAACAATACAAGTGATCCAAGAATTTAAAACAAACGTAATAAGAAGGGGTGAACACATTTTTTTTTTTTTTCACTTTCTGGTAAAATTATTTTAATTTTATGTTCTTACTGTGCATTCAAGGGGACCTATTTGTGAAATAAACTCTATTCCTCCATTAAAAGGACCAAGTGTACTTTGATATGGATTCAGGCCTTGGCTCATTTTAGCATGTTGCAGTAGTGGATTTGTGACAAACACAATAAATGCTTAGTTTTGTATTTTGTTTAAAAAAATACATATATATGCATAAATTTGAAGTGCAATTAAGATACTTATCCCCAGGAAAGCGTTCTGCTATTAATGATGAAGTTACAAATTTTATGTAAGTTGTTGATACAATTCCAGATGGATATTGTTGGTTTTATTTTTATTAAATTATGTTTCCCTGAGCTATTTTTTCACTTTTTTCCTCTTCATTTTTTTCCCCCCCCACAGAAAATCACAACCCACACCTCCCAGGCAGCTACAGAACTTCAGAGAATGTGAACAACACAAATATGGACCAGGAAGAATGTACACATCAACAGTGGGTCAGCAGTTACAGACACCTGCTATGCACTTCCCACCTGCCCAGAAATCCCCAAAATAAACAGGGATTGATCTTTAGCTCAGTTTCTTTGCTCTTGTTTAACAAGATGCTGTTTGGTGTATCTCTGCTTGCATGTGAGGGGTGAAAGCATTGGCTCAGATCACTGTTGTCAGGGCTGCTCTGCCTACAGCCTTTTAAGATTATTTTTTTTTTTCTGCTGTTACCCACATTTTCTCCAGGCGTTTGTACAGCCCCAGCTGCATTTGAACAGATTCATTATAACGATTTTCAGTGTATTGCAATCCCTATCAAAAACAAAAGCAGTGCTCTCCTGTGAGGGCATTGTCTGAGGATTTTTCACGCCACCCTGGGAGGCTGTGGGTGCCCTGCAATGTTTGATTCCTGGCAAGTGGCTCCCACTGGCCACAAACCCCATTTTCATGGCCTGTGGGTCTGCCTGGCCTCCAGGCTGGGTGCAGGGAGAGGCTGCTCAGCTGCACCAGACATCCAATGTCTCTTTCCACAGGGAATGCAACTTGTAGATGACCAAACTTCCCTCCGCTGAATTGTGCACCCCTGTGGCAGATTATCTGCAGGCCTCATGCCAGATGGAGAGAATTCTCTGTATCAGCATCAGGCCTTGTAAACATCACCACTTCTTCCCAGGGTTACTTACTTATTCCAGATGGCACCCGCTGTGCTCTCTGTATCTTTCTTCCAATCTGTGGGGCTTACTTTTTCCCAAGAAATGAGAGTGCTTTAATATTTTACACATTTTTCCTATTTCTATGCCAATACGTGAGAGTATCTTGACAGAATAAGCAAAGAGTGATTTGCATTTATACTCGGTTTGCATGGAATCTGAAAAAAAAAAGGGAATTTTATCCTGCTATGTCTTTTTAATTCTAAAGTCATTTTCCCAGCTACCAAGGGCTTTCTGAAGCTGAGAGCAATCACAGCCCAGTGTCTGCTGATCCCCCTGCTCTCAGGAGCTCAGCCATCACGCTGCCTCTCCTGATTCACATTTGGAGAACATTATGAAATCTGTGTTGGGACATGCCCAAGCCTCTGGAACACTGAGAGCACTAATTTGAGATATCTCCCCAGAACGTCGAGACAGTTTCATGCTTTAGCAATTTGTGAGCTTAGGACAATACCCTTCTTAAGGACACCACACTAATCACAGGGTCTGTGAAATTCTCATTACACAGCTCCCAGAGCAGAGGAAAAGGGAGTAATCTCTACTAACTTTCAAATTCAGGGCTCAGCTCTGGCAGTCATATTTCCAACAAGTGAGTGTGTCTCCATATGAAAATTTCAGTCATGTGAATTAAGTTTTGAAGCATTGTTGTCACTATATTTTTGCATTTAGTGCTTAGCTAATGCTTGCTGCATCTGTATTGAATAAAATAGTCCTGGAACTTTTAATTAACATGTCTGGTCAACAAGCTGAATCCTGGCTCTTCCCTTTTAATCCCAGCTGGCAAACCTTTGCTGAAAAGGAACCAGCTGAAAACAGGCTTAAGGAGAAAAGCTGCTGTCTTTTCTTCCCCACGTGATTTTAGTGCTGATTTGGACTATCAGCATTTCCACATTTGAAATGCCACTTTCCTTCCCAGCATTACCCTCGACCTAATCCTTTCCCTCCATGGGCTGTGCTGCACTGACCCTACACGACCCTCCTCTCTCTCTCCCATTTGTTGCCCGCCCCCCTCCTCACTTTGCCCATGTGTTGCCCTCTTCTCCTCCTGCTCTAGAGTCCTGCTCTCAGCCCCAGCCCCTCACTGGGTCTTTCCCAGCTCTTTTTACCCCTGATCCAGCCATACCAAGCATCCAGGACTCTCCTGCCACTGCTGCTTTGTTTTCTCCACCATTCCCTGCCCACTTAGCCCCAGTTCCCCCTGCCCTGCCCTGGCTCTGTCTCCCCAGCCCCAGCTCACTCTGGCTCCCTCTGCTCTCTGCCCACCCTGCTCTCATTACCAGCACTCTGCCAGCCAGGCTGAATTCTCCCTCAGCCCACTTGCCTTTGCCTCCTGCCTTACTAGTGGTATTTCTCCAGTTTAATTGAGTCCCTTGATTCCAGCTTTTCTTTTTTTTTTTTTCTCTTCTGCTTTTGATTTTCTCCAGCCTGACTGTGAGACACCTTCTGTATTGCATTTATTTTTCTCATTTCTTTTCAACAGCCCTTTGTATTTTCTCATGCTGTCCTTGACCACAGGCAAGAACTCACCAATGACCTCTGCAGACACACCAAACTGTTTCTTTCAAAAGTTGCTCTATAACCTTATTTAGCTATTCTTCTCCCAAAATACCAGCAGCAAATATGCCAGCTGTGTCCTGGGGATGCTGCCTGTCACAAAGGGCAGCACGTAGTCCCTGTACTTCTTTCTTGCCTCTGGGGATCTGGTCTTGTGCTTAGACTAAGTGGCTCCTGGCTTGGATGGTTTTCCTGTGGTTCTGTAACATTTTGCATTAAGAGGTTAAGGCATGATCATAAAAAATGATGGTGATGATGATGATGATGATGATATCCTCACCTGCATAACAGGTGATTTGCAATTGTCTGCCTTCTGCTGGAGCTCCCACTGAGTGTTGGCCTGGGATTCCAGAGGGAGGGAATCTCATGGACACCTGAGTCACCACCTCTCTCACACAACTCAGCAGCCACGAGCAAATCCATGAGGAATGAATTACCACTGTGCTATACACAGCGACCTAAAATTGATTCAACAAGGAAATTCTCCCCCAAAGTGTCTCCACAGAAAAGGAATAGTAAATCTCAAGGGATGTAATCAGCTGTGTTAAACCCAAAGTTGTTTGCAAGATATTCAGGACTTAGAATGTCAGTGATGTATAGTGCATATTTCAAAGTTTTCCTGCTTTATCAGATAACTGCATCTTAGATTAATATTACAAATACCTTTCAGTAGCCAAGTTATACTCTGTGCCTCGAAGAGCAAACAGATCAGCAAAAGTGAGTAAAATCACAGAGAAGAGACTGGCTCAGTTCTGCTTCTCAAATAGTCTGCAAGAGAAGACACAGAGGTGCATTCTTAGTGAAACTGGGTTTTTTCCCCGTAAGTTATTGCAGCAGTTCTTCAACAGATTTACTAAATTGTTCTGTGTTTGATATGTTACCTTGATATGAAAATGCAAATAGTGATTTAGTGACAAATATATAAAAAGATGGAGCATGTATAAACAAAACCAGACATAAAACCAGTAGCGTAACAACTTTTCCCCCATTGCTTTAGTCAGTTTTTATTACCTTTACATCAACAGCACTTTTTCCAAAATGTTTTTTTAGAACAGAGGCCTAAATTTTACATGATTTCTAAACTAGATTTCCTATTTTTTTTTTCTTTTTGTTACCCAGAGTTTTGACAACTCGCTGCCCTGCCCCCCAAATTCCCAGGGTCATTTCTGGGTATGGGATTCAGCAATTCCACTGTTGTGGAACACAAGACTATGTATTTCCCTGCCTATGACATCTTTGAATACCTTGCACTGGACTAGTTCCCAAAGGAAATTTCATGTTAAGTGTAGGCTAATTGTGTCAAATTATCTCTGCTGATACAGGACCACAACTTTCCCCTGCAGTTCTACAGCAAGGTCCTCAGAACCCACCCTGGCAACACCTGGGGATGTGTTTTATAAATGAATCCTCCATAGTTAAAATACAATAAAATGAAGATTGGGATATAAAATAAAGTAAAACAGTGGGCTTATCTGTATGTTCTTTTCCTCAGAGCACTATGGAATAAATTACATCCACGGATTCCTTTACATCTGTTTGCACATATAACTCGATCCTGTTCATACATATGAATTTGGCCTAGAATTCCTTCTTTTAAAAGCAAAAACAAGCCCTTCTTTAATGTCGATAATGAGGAATTTAAAAAAAAATCCCATATAGAAACATAGATACATTTGGATGTATTAGATAGTATATACATTCATTTATACATTGTAGACATTTAAGGCAAGAAAAAGTAGGTTGTCCTTGTATAAGTATGATCAGTGATAAGTATTAAAAATAATATCATGGAGAGAACTGAATCATACTTGAACAATAAAGGACAAAGTGATGGTTACACAAACAGCATTCCTGTAGTGAACAGGAATATTAGACTCCTTTTAGTTCCTATAGATTGCTGTGCAATGACATATTCAACATTTTCAGCTGAGGAAAAATGCCTGTATGTCTAGGAGAAAATGATGTAGTCAAAGAAAACCTTCTCCTCCTTTCTATCTTTATAAATAAAATGTAAGTCTTGTCATTTATTTTTTTCTGTGTGTCTCAGGTGACCTGTTGAAACAGATGATGTGTGATCATTCGTGATTTGTGCAAAAGCTTTATTAAAGTACAAATTACGTCAGCTGGGACAAAAGCCTGCAACTTTATCTTGGCAAAGATGGGTCCTTGCTACAGGATTTCACCGTGATGTACGACGTGCTTGTTCTGGAAAGCTCCAGCTCCTCCCTGAGTGTCAGATGTCTGCAGGTTCCCCTGAGGGGCAGTTTGCTGCTCTCCCTGGGTTGGCTGCCTTGCCCTTTGCTCCCACCGAGGGAGGTGGTATTCCATGGAATTTTAGACAGGGAACTGGTGCACTGGCTCAGCAGGGGCTGGGAGGAACCCAGGGGAGGAGTGCTGTGCCCAGCTCTGGGCCCTGAGTTTGGGAAGGACCTGGAGACCCTTGAGCACATCCAGAGGAGGCAGCGAGGCTGGAGAGGGGCTGGGAACACAAACCCTGAGAGGAACCACTGAGGGAGCTGGGGGTGCTCAGCCTGGAGAAAAGGACACTCAGGGGTGCCCTCATCACTGCACAGCTCCTGAAAGGTGCCTGTGCTCAGCTGGGCTGGGGCTCTTTCTCCAGGAACTGACAGAACCAGAGCACACAGCCTCAGCTGCACCAAGGGAAATTCAGGTTGGATATTAGGAAGAAGTTTTTTGCAGAAAGGTGATAAAGTTCTGGAATGTTCTGCCCGGGGAGGTGCTGGAGTCACCATCCCTGGGTGTGTTTAACAAAGCCTGGATGTGGCACTGGGTGCCAGGGTTGAGTTCAGGTGTTGGGGCTGGGCTGGACTCGATGATCCTGAAGGTCTCTTCCAGCCCAGTGATTCTGTAAATTCTGTGATTCTGTAAATTCTGTGATGGGGCAGGTGAGTGCCCAGGCTGGATGGACACGAGTCCTGTCACACATCCCAGGTGCTGTCCAAGCCCTGCCCAAAGCTTGGACTTCCCTGGCCGTGCTGTGCAGGGCTCAGATTTCACTGTGTGGAGACACGAGGCAATCGAAGCCAGTTCCAGCAGGGTTTGTGTATCTGTTTGTGTCTTTCTAATACAAAATTGTCTGTTGACAAGATGAGAGCCTTGCAACCCTGCACAGGCCTGAATTTCCTGCAAATAATACTCAAAGCCACAGGTGGTGACACAGATCACACAGGAAATATTTTCTAACTCATTCTGGACATTATACAGCAATACTGAATATTGTAACTTCCACATTTTTTATTCCTTTTTCATTTTTACTCATGAGACGCAGTAAAGCGAAAGAGAGCGAAAGCTGCATATGCAAAATACGTTTTCAAATGAAACAGTGTCGAGGCTTTTCCTGAAAGAACCCTAAGAGGAAGTTTAAGTCGCTAAATTAAAGGTGCAGCGTGCCGTAGTTGGCCGAAATTTCCATATTGGTATGTTTTATGTAAAACAATTCTGGACGCCAGCTCCCTGGCCAAAGTTTATTTGCTGTAATGAAGGCGTGCAGGAACCTGCTGCCATCCTCGCACCCCGGGGTGGGAGCAGCCCCGCCACACTCCGGGAGATTCTCCTCTCGCCATGTGCGAGCCGCCCGCTCCCTCCTGGTGCTGCAGCCCCAGCTGGGATCCAGAAATGGTCCCGTTTGCGGCAGGCGAGCCCCAGAGCAGCCCGTGCCGGGGCGCTCTCTGCGCTGCCCCAGGACACGCGGGGTTGGGGTTCCCCGGGGTGACACCCGGGATGCTCCCCCGCGCCTTTATCTGCGTGAATTTCGGGTTAAAAGTGGCAGGTTTCTGGTGTTTCTCTCGCGTTTCTCTGCTGCCTTTTGCTTTAATTTCGCCGCAGCTCCAGAGAGAAGTTACCGGCTCCGGCGGCCGCGCTCGCCCGGCCCTGCCGCTTTCCAAGATTTTCGCTCCAAGAATGGAAAAGGCGGAAACTATCGAGAAACCACGGGGCAGCCCCAAATCACCCCGCGGCTCCCGGCCCGGCCCGGCGAGCGCTGCGCTGGCCGCGGGGTCCCCGCCCGAACCCCGCTCCGCATCCCGGAGGGATGGAGGGATCGGGGATGGAGGGATCGGGGATGGAGGGATCGGGGATGGGGGGATCCGGGATGGGGGGATCCGGGATGGGGGGATCGG
>WBNO01003004.1:121845-141160 GCA_013400575.1 Peucedramus taeniatus
AAAAAAAAAAAAAAAAAAAGGGTGCATTTTAAGAGATAAATTAAATGCTGTAACTATTGAAAGAAGTCTAGAATTATATTCTCTCTTTTTTTTTTTGTCATGGTGCTGTGGACCTGTGACTTTTGTCCATTTTTTTGCCTTCTGAGATTTTTGAGTGTGATGTCATGTCTGAGTAACAGAAATTATCTGATTAATTATTCCTTGGGCTTGAACTAGTGTGATCCAAGTTCTTGAATTACTGCAAGATTTCCATTGACTGCAGTGTGCCCTTTGCCACCTTTCAAACTCAGCAAGCTCGTTGAAGTGCTTTAATTCATTATACTTCGTTCACTGTGCAGCATTTTTAGGATGCTGTGCCTCTATTTGGCATTCTGTGAGTAAATGACTGTCTGTGGATGTCAGAACCTGTGCAGAGGTGGCAGGACAGGACAGTGCAGGGCAGGTGCTGCTGGCAGGATTTTGGGAGCCCCACCTGGGCTGGATCCTGGGGCAGACAGGGGAGTCCTGGCCAGTGGGGCCAGTTCTGGGGAACTGGTCACCCCATCCCAAACTGGGTGTTTGCCTCTCTTCTGACATTTCCCATGTTGGATCCTAAACCACACCACACTACTGGTGTTTTCTCTCTGGTGAAAAACAAGTTTCACTATTTAAGTATTTAAAAATAAAAGTTTAATAGGGGATAAAAGGGGCAATACCCAGCGCTGGGGTGCCTTGCCAAAATGCCAGAAGCCCACTGTTAGCTTAAAACACTNATGCATATTCAAACATCCTTGTGAGTTTAGATGGCCCAGGAATTTCTTTTGCTTGGTTTTAACCTTTGAATTGTCTGTGTGTCATCCATGTAGATTAAATCAATATATTTTATTTCTTCTCCAGGCTCCATTCCGTTGTTTTGACACAATTTGATAACTGGAGGATCAGTAGTGAATTCTTCCCTTGGTGTCCTGGTTTTTGGCACTGCTATGTTATTATTCAGATAATATAGTCTACAAATGTGAGAAATGACATAGCTATTTCACACTACTGTTTGAGGTAGTTACACAAATGAAATCATTTTAACATTACATAGTGTTTATTTTAATATTATGCTAAGGCCTAACATATAATATTTATTTATCACACTACTATTTATATAAACTATATGGTGTGTATATGAGCTGACAGATTATACTATACCAAAAAGCAGTTAAAAGGAATTACAAATTGTAATGTATCAGAATATTGGTGAACAATAACAACTTGCAAAATCCAGTACATAAATGCAAAAGCCAATAACTGTATTTTTCATTTATAGCACACTTATAACTAATTTATAACTCTGATGTCTCAGGACTATGCTGGGTCCTCACATGTTGGAAATTTAGGATGGCTGTTTCTGTTTCTTTCTGATTTCTCTTCACTTCCTCTGCATCACACAAATAATTTCTCCTGTTTCACCAAATGCCAAAGATTTTATATTCTTCCCTAGAATTGTGGGGATCATGCTCAGCACCTTTGTCAGGATGTCTCTGATGTCCTCCAGAATGGAATCAGAATTTATTTTTAACCCTGTGCATTCATGGAGGATCAGGCATGACAAGGAAATTGCAACCTTCTTTTGCACTAGTCGTGTTCCCTTCAATTTGGCACTCACAGAACAATTTCAGCGAACTATTAAAAATGCTTCCTCCTAATAAATCTGCTGGGGAGAACTGGAATTGTGTAGGCCAACTGCAAAGCTCTCTTGAGAGAATGGTGGGAGAAGGAGTAATGGGGTGGAGGGCTCCAGCAGGGACACCTGTGCAGTGTCAGCTCTGTCATGCAGGTGTTTGTGTGCAGGTTGTGAAAAACACCAATCACTTGGTTTTCTTAAAATTTTTAAAAGTTTTATAGTAATAAAAGGGTTATAAAAATAGTAATAAAATCAGAGTAGTAAAAATTTGGACAATTAGGGGTAGGACAATATGAGACAATAAAACAAAGAGTTACAGACATCTGGGTGCCTTTCTGGGCTAAATAAGCCCCAAAAAGAGCACACATTAACAGAGGATTAACCCTTAAAAGCAATAACCTGTTGCATGCTCATGCATCTCATTCATGAAACATAAATTCCATTCAGACAAAGGATTCTCTCTGGTCAGTGTCAAATTCTTCCTCTTAATCCTGATGGCGTCTCAAGGATGGGAGAGGAGCAGGAAGAAGTTGGTCTCTTTTGATAAGGAAGCAATAAATTTTTCTCTGGAAGATTTAGATGTCCTGTGGCTGTGAATTTCTCATCCCTTTCTTGAGCTAGTTAAAAAAAAAAAAATATCCCACATACATAGTTTCTATTTTAACACTATGTTACAACCCAAATCTACATTTACCATACTACTAAAAAAATTAACACAGTACTACTAATTAATACAACATAATACCTATGGTAAATATCTGTGAAGAGCCATATAATATGCACTTTTCACAAGGTGAAGGGAGCAGCAGTGCTGATGGCCCTGGGGTGATCCATGCAGGAGCTGATAACCAACTGATAATCAATTGCATTTGATTTCTGAAGCATTGTCTCCTGTTCTGAGAGCTTGCTCAGGAGCACCAGGCAAGGGAGGGCTCCTGGGGTGGAACTGAGCCCTGTGTGTGTGATTTTCCAGATTTTTATGTTGATTTTGTGTCACTGAGGTCTTGCAGTGGAGCTTTCTTGGCCCAACAAGTATGTGATGGCTGAGAGAAGCTGCAGGGCTTCCTTTCTTGTAAAGAACTCAGGAAGGAATTGTGATTGTGATTAATAATGGTAATTATTCTTGTTTTGGGGACCCATCTTGGCTCAGGAGAGAAACATGCTGGGAGGCAGAACCAACCTCTGTGAGTGTAGTGGTTAAATATAAAAGTGCCACTTAAACACCAAAGATCAATGGCTGTATCTCACCAGGCATCCAAATTGAGTTGCATCAGACCTGCTGGGGTTTGTGCTGACCATTGCTGCAGTAATTCCTTCTTACCTCACTGGCTGTTGTGAAAATAAATGTGTTAATTGTAGGGGAGTGATGAAATGACATAATGAGAGGTGTCACAGGGCATGGTGTAAGAATTTCTGACCTCTGCTGATCAGTGTGCAGGAGAGGTGCATGCAAGCAGCAGAACAGGTCTCTCTTGTGTGTGATGGCTGATACAGGATCTGCTGAGAGGGGAAAGCTCCCAAAAAGGGCTGCAGCCTCTGTGTTTGCACATCTGGGACTGCATTCACTGCACCAGGCAGCCTCAAACACACTGCTCCTGTACCTGCCTAATGCCAAAAACTGAAAAAAAACAAAAGAACCCCAAAAACAAAACATAAAGAAACACCCCACTAAAAAACACAAACTGAACATGACCCTGACATACAAAAGCTTTTGAAAAATAGAGTTTTTGACCCATGGCTTTGGTTGTGGGACCAACCACACAGAGATAATTGGTCTGGGTGCAGATGTCCTGCTGTGATGGATGCAAGCTTGCAGGCCCTGAGTGAGGGGTTTTGCTCTTATCCTTGCTGCCTGCTGCAGGTGGGAGTTCCATGGGAGCATCATCAGCTGCTGTCCAGTGCCTCCAGCCTGATGTGCAGTGGCCAGGGAGAGCCCTGCTGGGGCCAGAGGGCTGCAGACCTGCCAGGGTTCTGTCTGCACCCCTGGCATGATGCTGGAATCATTTCAGAGGATCTTGTCTGGATGCTGCTCTGCATCCCTTGGTGTGGGCCAGCAAAGGGCCCTGGATGAGACACCTTGATGCCTTAGCATATTAATTTTATATTTTTCATCTATTTGTGATCCTGCAGTTCTTTAGTGTGTAACTCCAAACTCCATATCCAGTGTCAGCTGCTGCTTCCCCATTTTGGGCAGACACCACAATTCCTCTCCAGGCTGGGAATCAAGGACACCTCAGTGCCTCAGGGCCCAGAAATTAAACAAAAGTGAGTTGGGGGAGCAGACTTGGGGTAAATGACTTCATTAGCTGAAGCTGTAATTGGAAGAGATTAACCCCCAATATGCAAATGGACCAAACTTACAAAAGTGTGAAACCCCGTGACCTGTGGTCCATTTCTGGCTGCAGCCCCTGGGGTGGAGCTTTATCTGCCCAAAATGTACCTGAAGGCCCTTCAATAAATATATTTAATTTTTTATTCTCTTAATTTGGTCTGGCCTCTGTTTTTAGGTAGCCCAAAAAGGCATCAACCTGACAAACAGAGAGTGATGCCAGGTGATTCTGTGTGAGACAAATAAACATATTTTCCTCCCACGGAAAGGAGGTGGGGGAAAAAAGTATCTTCCCAGTACTGCTTCAGACAGGTTTTCCTAAAGATCATTGACTTTCTCCAAATGTGTCTTCGATTATTTTATTTTATTTTACTTTTTTTGAGGGTGTTTGAATGTATCTCTTAGGTGTTTTCATTACCTGGGTGTTCCAGAGCAGAAGGATGCTTGTCTGTACTATCTGTGTCCTGACTTACTTGCCTCTTGAGCCCCTCTCACCCCGTGGCCTCCTGGTGAACCAGTTTCCTGTCTCTGCTGTGACTTCTGCAGGCACAAACCAGCCTAAAATATGGAATTCCATCCCCTCTGGTGGCACCATCTGCATGGGGATGTTTGTTTATCCCTGCAGCCTTCCCAGGTGCTCAGCTGTGGTGCATGGGTGACACAGGAGTGGCTCCCACCAGGTGTCACCTGCAAGTTTCTGCAGACAGCAGCACCTGAGGAGTGCCAGGTCCCCAGTCCTGTGTCTGGGCTGCTCCTCCTCTGATTCATGCCCTCACTTTCCTGTGGGACCTGTTGGGTGCACCTTGCAGGTTTGTCCTTCCAGGCAAGAGGTTCTCCCTGGTCCTGCTGATCTCAGTTGTTCTGCATTGTTTCAGGCACTTGGGGCTTGATGCACCTGGCTGAAATTGGAGAGAGTTTTCATTCCTAACATTTATTTTGTGAGTAAGTTATTTGTAATTGTAGCAGGTCCCCTTGATACCACTTGCATTAGAAGGGTGAATGTAGGACTTTTTTCATAGTTGACATTAATTGCCAGGGTAACATCAGATGTTTGTTCACACATTTGCTCCCTCTTTGTGGTGTCCCCCTCTTTGACCCTTTCCCTCCAGCATTTGTTTTGCCTCATGTAAATTCCAGGCTGCTTTAGGTGCACATTCCTGGCTTGCTTTCTGCCCCACAGATGTTACTGTGGTGCTTCCAGGCTGCAGTGCTGGCACCTCTGGGGCAGTCCCTGTGCTGCTGTCACCAGAACCAGGATGGAAAATGACTCCAGCTGGGAGCAGGAGCACAACAAGAACCTATGCAGGACTTTGTTCATCATTGGTGTCCTTTCCCATGGATTCTCCTCCTCACTGTGTCCTGCTTGTGCAGCTCCTTCAGCAGCTTCCAGGGCAACCACAGTTTATTTCTTTCTCTGAGCATCTCTCCTTCTCCTGGCTGAGAGATCCTGACTTTCTGCTGCTGTTTTTAAGGTGGGTGGAGAGATGTAAGCAATCAAGTCCTCTTATTCTGAGCAGTGTAAGGCACCTTATATTTTTGAATTGTGTTTTTCATCTTTCCTAATAAGTTTTGATATTTATACTTTCCCATCTTACAGTAATGTCAGCATTTGACAGTTACATGCAGTAGAAACAGATAATTTTTTTCTATAAGGTACCATGGTGTAATACAAAAAAATCAGGATTTTCTAAGTTCTTGAGTGACTCAGGAACACAAACCTGTTTGACTTTGAATCCATCCACATTCTCCAATGATTTCCTGGTGCAGTCCAGTGGCACACAACCTTTTTGCTTGAGTGACCCTTGAAAAGTGTGGAGTGGTCACAGTGGCTGGGAGAGGTTCCTGAGGACTGTGAGAGAGCAGAACTCTCCCAGATATCATCCCTCACATCTCCAGGGATGGCCAGGGCAGGGCAGGACCATCAGTCTCACTGCAGCCCCTGGGAAGGTGACCAGGAAAATCCACCTGGGAAGCATTTCCACAGACATGGAGGCAGGGAGGGATTTGGAGTGGTCAGTGGGATCCACGAAGGGGAAATCACACCTGACCAGCCTGATAACCTGCAGTGATGTGGATTAAAACTCTCTGAGTGACCAGGCTCCAAGGAGAGTGAAAGATGATATTGAACCTTCACCCAGCACATTTAGTTCTAAGATGGGACTGCTGGCCCAAATAGTAGGAATTTTTTTTTTTTCTTTTTTTTTTTTTTTTTTTTNAAACCAGCAAGGCTTCCCACTTTGCTTTCTTAAATTTTCCTCTCTGCTTGTTGTCAGGAAGTGGAATCACGTGTGAAAAGAAATATATATGCCAGGACATTGTTTCAAGTTGCTGTACAGTGATCAGTCTCATCTTCTTTCTGGAAGAAATTTACTATTGGCTCAGAACCATAACAAAAAATTCATAATTCCGAAGACTTCATTGCAGAATAAAAAGATGAAAACTCTTTCTGTCTTTTTATGTTTTTCACATGCTTTCTTTTCTTTAATGCACATGTTAGTGCACCATGTATGTGGCATGTATTTTCTATTTTAATTTTTTTTTTTTTTTTGCTGGGGGAGTGAAAGAGCTTGTTTTCTTTTTTTAATGGCTTCCCATCTGATTTAAATTTGAAGTAGTCATTCTGGCTTGGCTCACGTTTAAATTGTAGCAGGAAAAAATTGTGCAACTAGAATAAACTTAACTTTAAACTTTCATGCACTAACAAACAGAATGTGATATAACTGCTGCTAACTCAAGCTGAAGCCTTTTTTTCCTTGTCTTGAGTTACTTGGAATATATCTGTAACTCAGTGGTTTTCTGCCTTTTGTATTCTCCTTGTGCTGAGCAGTAACACTATTTTAAAAAATACCAAGTTTTGCTGCCCTGGAGAATGTAAAATAAATGATTTGGGCTGTGTTACTGCAGAGGTGGAAGCACAGAGGGGGACGTGGTTGCTCAGCTTTGTGATGTTCAGACACTGCCAGGACTCACCCTGGCTCCAGTGTGTGTCACTTCCTTACCCATTTTCTTTCCTATTTTTCCCTTAACCTTTCCTTGTCCCTGCTGTTCACTCAGGTGGTTTTTTATTTAATCTCCTCCCTCTGGGGTATATTTGGGGAATCCCTACCTGGTACTGAAGGTGCATCACGTGTAAAGCTGGGACACCCCCTAGCACAGCCCAGCATTGTGAAGATTTATTTATTCCTACTCCACTTACTTTCATAAAAATACATAAATTGTGTTTCTTACATCAAAGAGATAAATTAAATGTCTGTCCTTTACCTGATGTAATTTCACAGTGGTGGATTATTTAATCTAAGTGACTTCAGTAGACTTTTCTAAATATATCAAGTGGGACCAGGTGCCTGATCTGCTTTAATACCATGTACCTTTTATTAAGGGTTGATCAGCTGCCATTTCCATTTATATTTCCTGATGTTCTTTCTTGATTCAAGGTTATTTTTAAGTCACCCAGGTCAGGAAGGATATGAGTGGGGTGGAGTGCTGAGGGAAGTGTGGATAATTAATGGAAAACATATTTGAAAGGGAATTTTGAGAGCTTCCAAAGAACAGTATTCGAATGCAATTGACTCATTTGATTAAAAACACTTACTAGATTCAGACTGCTCCCTTTGCCCTCCTAAAAACCCCTGAATCATGAGCCCATCAAATTAATTATTACTGAGTAATATTTATATCAATAGTAGTATCCAGTTCTGCATGTATTTTATGTATAACATGCAGCTTCTATTGTAAATTACTCATGTAGTGAAAATGTTGGTATATGTTCATTTTTAGTTGTTATTTGGAAACTGGAGTGTGTTAAATGTGCTTAGAGTACAGGCACTTTCCATGAGCTATTTGATACAAGCACAGGGCTGCTAAGGTAAAATTATGGAAAGTTTCAGACTGGAATTATTGGCACCCAGTCTTGTTTTCAGTGTTGGGATCACAATGTGGCACAATAGAGTATGTCATAACATTGTTTCTTTTTTTTTTTTTTAAAGTAAGGACTTAAAGGGGAACAATAATTTAGGGAGATACTGGAAACTCACTTTGTCAGTGAGGGAGGGCTTAGTTGTTGACAGTGTTTATACTGAGCAAGAGCTGTGTCATAGAATAAATTCTTATGGCTATAACTGTCAGTAGATTACAGTATCCTTCTCTGCCAGCAAAGTCTCAATACCTCTCCTATTTGCCTTGTATGCCCTTTGTCCTCTGTCAGATGACTGTGCTGGAAATCTTTGGTCTCTCCCTGCCTCAATGAAGTTCTCCTTCACAGGCAGGAGTAGCTGCAGGTTTTAATTATGAGCTGGTGTTGGGTGTCCCTGGAGCTGCCTGGCCCAGTGAGAGAGGACATTTGGGGTGCTGTGAACTCCCTGCAGTGAGTGGGTCAGTGTGTGGGTCACAGCTGGGCCACCCTGTGCTGCTCTGATGGCCCTGGGGCACCTGTGAGCTCAGCCCTGCTGCTGACACAGGGCTGCTGTTTGTATTTATCTGTGTCACCAGAACTGCCCCAGCAGCAAACCGCTCTGTGCCACGTGGTATAGCACATCCATCCATCATCCATCCATCCATCCATCCATCCATCCATCCATCCATCCATCATCCATCCATCATCCATCCATCCCTGTGTCTGTCCATCCATCATCCATCATCCGTCCATCATCCATCATCCATCCATCCATCATCCATCCATCATCCATCCATCATCCATCATCCATCCATCCATCCATCATCCATCCATCCATCCATCCATCATCCATCCATCATCCATCCATCCCTGTGTCTGTCCATCCATCATCCATCATCCGTCCATCATCCATCATCCATCCATCCATCATCCATCCATCATCCATCCATCATCCATCATCCATCCATCCATCCATCATCCATCCATCATCCATCCATCCATCCATCATCCATCCATCCATCCATCCTTCCATCCATCATCCATCCACCATCCATCCATCATCCATCCATCCATCCACCATCCATCCATCATCCTTCATCCATCCACCATCCACCCACCAGCCTGGCTCTGCTCAAACCCCAGCAGCCATTTGGTCTCACAGAAAGGCTTCGCCCATCTCAGTGCCCCCTGCTCCACACCCAGGGAGGCTGAATTAGGAGATGCTGCTTGTGCAGGAGCTTGTGGAGGAGCCAGAGCTGTCTGGCCGTGGGCGTGCCGGAGCTGGGCACGCTTGGCTCGCCGTACAGACACGGGGAGATGCAGCAGACATTCCAGATTGGGCTAAAAGGAAGTGTTGGCACCTGCTGGCATAACAAACACGGAGCAGACAGCACCATCACCAGCAGGGAATGCACAACACGGCCTTGGGAGGATGCAGGGATGCACATTCTCTGTCGTGGATGTTGATACTGAAAGCTGCTCTGAGGACGTCCTTAGGCTTAGCAGTTGAAATATTTGTTTTAAAAACTCATGTTGGAACATTTTCTGGCGTGCTGGATAAGCAGCATTGGCTTAATTTTTGGCATGGTTTGCTGACGCTCGCTGTGGGTTGTTTCTGGAGCTGGAACATGCTGGGTTCTGTGGGTGAATATAGGTGTTCTAAGAATGGTATTTCTAATATTACATACAATTATTTATTTAGTATTACATACATTACATGGTTATTAAATATTATATAAAATTTGATATATGTTGTGTTAGTAAATATTAGATTTATTAACTTTTACAGCATGTCAGAGTATCCCAAAGCTATAGAAAACTTATAAGTTAGGTTTCCAAAGCAAGCCTATTTAACCCTCTCTCATCACCTGGAAGAGCTCCTTCTTGCAGTCCTGAAATGTACTTCCTAAAGATATTTAGTTAAATGTATCTTATGAGGTCTGCCTACATCACTCCTATCATCAAGGTCCTCCAAATGTGGCAGGAATAATTCTTTCCTACTGTACTTGGCACCCATCACACAGTTAGTGTTGCCCTGTGTTTTTTAAATTTTTATGTAACTCCCATGTCCCCACCACAGGCTGGGTTTTAAAAATAATGTTTGCATATCTCCTGTAGGTTAGCCACATCACCAGCAGGCCAGAATCTCTGGTTTTCCAGATTCAGTTGACAATGAGCAGGAATAATATCTTTGTTTTAAGTATACACTGTCATCTAATCTATTAAAAAAAGAAAAAAGCTGTTGAAAACTAGCACTACAATTGGTCTGCTAGTCAGAGACCCACACTCAGGTCTGGAAACTGATGCCTGGTGTGTGGTCTGAGCTGTTCTGATGGCTGCAGAACAGCAGATCTCTGACAATTATGGCACTGTAGCCTCACTCAACGTTTCACCATGAACAATAAATCCCAAATTTATTTTTTATGAATTAGCTGTGTTCCAGTGCTGCACCCCTGCCTTTGTGTGGAGGAGCTCTGCTGCCTTCCCTTAGCTGGAGTGTGAGCCTTGGCTGCTTCCCTGGGGCACTGCTGATGTCCAGGACACTTAAATTTGAGCCTGCAATTTGAGAGCCTCTGAACACTTGTGTATGGCTGGGGACCTTTCATTTAGGGCACTTCTTGGTTGAATAAAAGAAAAAGGGATTGCAGTGCTCCTGCAGTGATGCCATGCATTGCAGCCTTTTGTCAGCAGACGATGTTTGCCTCCTGATGGCCTGGCCTGAGAGATGAGTGAGGCCAAAAATACCTCAGTTCTTGAGGCCAAAAAAGCTCAGTTGTGTTTGCACAGCCCCAGGCAAAAAAGCCTGGCCTGGCTGAGGGCTGTGGGTTGCTGTGGTGGGGCACAGAGCACCCCTGAGAGGATGTTGAAGGACACAGAGCACGAGACAGCCTCTGCAGAGGTGGCACCAGCACTTGGAGTGTCAGCCCTGAGCTGTAAGTCATTAATTATGTGCCATTCATAATTGTTATGTAATTAATGTGGGACGGTTCCAGCCTGGCTCCTGCAGCAGATTGAGTGTGGATTATGTCAAAGCAGCTTCACCTCCACACACCAAGGGTTTGATCTCCACTCTCTCCTGGGCTCAGCAACTGATGGCTGGGTAGAGTTTTCCAGGGAATTAGACGAACTGGAGACATTGCACGTGATGGAAATATGCTGGTTTTATAAGCAGTTATTGTGCCACACCATGCCTTAACCATACACAGTAATTTCACAACAAAAAAGGACAGTCATTTTCAGGGAAAATCAGTTTCTCTGGGTATGTGTACGATACACTTACCTTTTTTTAACTTAAAAAATCTATGGGAAACTACATGGTAGCAGCCTTCCTATTTAGCAGTGAGAGCTTGCTTTTGTGGTTCAGGAAATTTTCACATTGGACTTCTGCCAAATTTTGTTACACGCCTTAAATACATGAAATACTTGGAATGGGCACCTATAATGAAAGTAAGCAAGTATAAATTGGCAATGAATGACTTCCCAGGCAGTCAAACAAAATCCAGTGATTTTTTGACTGGATTGCCACCTGAACTAGAATTAGTAGAGGTCAGGAAAAAGGCTTGAGGTCACCTGGAGGCTGAGTGTGGTGCCTGTGGGAATAGGGCACTGGTTATGGGAAGCAGGGAAGAGCTTTTGGGACTGCACAGGACTTGCTATGGGATGACTCCAGGAGAAGCCTAAGGCAGGGAAAGGGATGAGTACATGTGGAGAAATAATGGAATAAGCTAATTAAAGAGACCAGTCTGGCCTGCCCAGGTGTGTGATCACTGGAGTGGGTCCTGTCCTTGCCCTGAGCCCTGAGGTGCAGGACATCATCAGCCCTGAGCAGCACAGCTCTGAGGCTGATCAAAAACCAACAGGTGTTCCTTTGTGGTAGTGATGCCTTAGGATTTTAGCTTTTATATTTTTCATCTATTTGTGATCCTGCAGTTCTTTAGTGTGTAACTCTAAACTCCATACCCAGTGTCAGCTGCTGCTTCCCCATTTTGGGCAGACACAACAATTCCTCTCCAGGCTGGGAATCAAGGACTCCTCAGTGCCTCAGGGCCCAGAAATTAAACAAAAGTGAGTTGGGGGAGCAGACTTGGGGTAAATGACTTCATTAGCTGAAGCTGTAATTGGAAGAGATTAACCCCCAATATGCAAATGGACCAAACTTACAGAAGTGTGAAACCCCGTGACCTGTGGTCCATTTTTGGGTGCAGCCCCTGGGGTGGAGCTTTATCTGCCCAAAATGTACCTGAAGGCCCTTCAATAAATACAACTGGTTTTTATTCTCTTAATTTTGTCTGGCCTCTGTTTTTAAGTAGCCCAAAAAGCCATCAAGAGCATGGAGTGATCCCTCAAAGTGCTGGCAACAGCCATGGGGGTTCCTGAAGCTGCTAGGTAGGGATGCAAGAAAAAGCATTTGGCAAGGTGTGAGGAAGAAAATGGCAATGAACAGCTTTTTAGAAGTGTATCTGAATTGCAGAAATCACTGGAAAACTTTTCCCTGTGTCACTGCAGCTCTGATCCCCACACTGAGCTCTGTGAGTGTCACTTGTGCACCTCAGCACAGGGGCAGCAAGGCCCTTTCTGGGGTGAATAGTGAGGAACCTGGGCAAAGTGCAGCCACAGAGGCTCAAATCATAAGGTAGTTTAGTAGCCTCCTCTGGACCAGACTGTTTTTGTTGTGGCTTCATGTACCTGCTGTAAGAATTTTATGCTCTACTCACCTGAAATGAGCTCTTCTCCACTCTGGCTTTGGTGTGAAGGTGGAGAGAGAAGGCTTTGCCCCATCAGCATTATAAACTCTGCCTGTGGCCCAGGAACAGTTTTGTTTTCTTGAATTGTGGGAAATTCCCACATTACATTAAAAAGAAATTCCTCCTACTTTTTGCGCCTACAAAAATTTTTAATACGGGATACCAATTATTATTTTTCCAACTCTTTCATTTGTTTTATGAGTCTGCCTGATATGTAGCATGTAGTATTTATTTTCTTTAATATTCAGGGATGGAAAAGAATTAGGATAGCAGACAGAAAAATGCAAATTTTCTATTCCTAAGGTACCTGCATCATAATGATAACGTGTTTGTTGATCTGTGTTTGCGTCTGGTTTATGCCTTGTGGTTTCTTTTCTTTCAGAGGTAAGAGATAAAACTTTAATACATTGTCATAATGTGTTTTCTGTTCTTTGTACTGAATAAATAATGGCTGGTAGGTTTTGGTTGCCTCTGTTGAGTTTTTGCAGGTGAGCAGGTGATGTGAGCTGCTGCTCCTCACACCTGCACACAGGAGAGTGAAAACTCAGTGAGCAGTGGAGGTGGAACAAAAAGCTGAGCAAAAAGAACCATCAATTTCTGTAAGGACCTTCAGCTTGTGGTGTATTATCAGTGCCTAGATACTTGTTTGGGAAATAGTGCAGGAGGGAGAAGTGCTGGGGATAGTGGGTGATGGAGGTTGGAATTGCCCATTTTTAACCTCAGTGACTTCAGAGCTAGACATAAAGCCCCAGCGTCCTCTGCATTGAGGTGAAGCTTTGCATTTATTTTGGTGATGGTAAGGTTTCAGCATGGAGGTCCTAATTCAGCCAGCTAAATCAGAGGACACATTGCTGGGAGTTAAACACCCACTATCCATAATTATTCTGGTGCTGTTGGATGAGTGGTTGACAGAAGCACACTGAAAATCTTCATCCCAACTCTCCACCCAGCAGGGTAAATAGCTGTATTTGGATGACTGACCTTCTTAGCAGGACATGGTGTTTTTCCTGTGCACAGGCCCCAAATTATACTGGGACATCTGTCACTTTGTTAGGCTGCAGAAATGCCTGCAGCTGGTTTTATTAGGACTCTGCTGCACAACCCCTTTAGCTGAATGACATTATCACTGCACTGCTGTGTGCTCCAGAGGAATTGGGAGCAAGCTGTTGTTCAGTGTGTCACCTTTAAATGGTAGTCATTTAGCTGGAGCAATGGCATAGACCAGCACTTGTGGAAATTTAAAGATTTATCTGATATAAATATTTACAAGATATGGGTTTCCCTGGTAACTTGAAATATCTAAAAGGCAAACCTGTAAAAATGTAGAGAGCTGTGACGCTCAGTGTTAAGATTTGTTCAACTATTCAAGCTGTTGTACTAGAAAACCATCATTGTTTTTGGAAAAGCAAACTTATTTAGTTGTACTGCAAGACAAAATTAGGTTCATATCTCTTGTGAAAAGGAAAAGCTCCTTGAAGCACTGATAGTGCAAGTAAAGCATTTGTCTGCTGTGTTTTGTAATAGCACGTGCCTTCATTTAAAAATTATTGGAAAAAGAATAACCCTGGCATCTCAATCACTGAGTAGCCACCCAAAGCTAAAAGTTGTGTTTTTGTGATTTTATGGCCCATTGTTGGGAACACTCTGCTCCTCCCCCATTCTCTGGATCCTTTAAGGACTAGCAAGTGGCTGTGGCCACAGAGAGGATAGCAAGGTGGCTAATTTGAGCCAGGACAGCAAGAACTGTAAACACAGCTTGTGGCTACCTGTCACACCTCTGTGCTGTATTCTGTTTGTACACAAATTATTTTATACCTCTGTTATATATGTGGTTTTACTCAGCAGCTCTTGAGGCAGCTGTAGCTTGTGTTCATAGAGCCAACAATGTTCTGTTGTAAGGAAAAGGTGTGGGAGGAGAACAAAAACGATCCCGTGGGTCTTGTCAACTGAGTTTAAAGTGGTTTTTTGTGCTTTTTGATTGTACTTGGAGATCCTCTGAGGAGGAGGAGGATGAGAAAGAAGCCCTCACACGTCACAGGGACACTGGGACACTGGATCTGCACTCAGAATTTGGGTTGAAGGTTGGGCTTTATGGTCCTGGGTTTTCCCTGTTGGTTCTGTGGTTCTCTGTGCCTCCTCCACAGCAGCCAGGAACTGATGCATCACTGAAGGTTTCACTCCCAAATTGCCAAAATCAGAGCAGCCCCTTTGCTCTGGGTCAGTTCTCTGTGGCTGGGTCCCACAGAGCTCCCCTCAAAACTTCCTGATGGAAATTTGTCTGCATCTGATGACAGTGGTGGGAATGTCACTTTGCAGCTAGAACTTGGTTGGACAGTATTCTTCCTCTTCTCATTTTTCTCCCTTATTGCATCAGGCTACATCAGTTGTGTTTTTACAGCAAGCAAGTAAATTAATGTGCTTTTTATGCCTTTTTTTGTTGTTTTGTTTTTACATGGGGATACAAACTGGGATGTTACAAGACAGTATGTTTCCCCAGTTGTGTTCAAAATGTGAACTTTGAAACTTCTTCCTTTAGTTATCAAAAGCACTTCTGCATTGTTTTGTCTTTGGGAAAGATAATTTTAAATGCTTGATGGAGGTGGCTTTGTGGGTTTCTTTTTCCTAAGAAACCTGAATTAACCTGGTTATCTTTCTGACACCATGTCAGGCAGTAGGATGGCAATCTCCATAATTACTACAACTCCTGCAGTAGTAGCAGTGGTATCCCATTTTATGCAACTGCTAGAACAAAGGAGTTTATTAATGTTTTACATTATGAAAGTTAGAGAGGAGGTGTCAGAAATAGAATTCTAAGAATGAAGGCAAGAAGGGGGGGAATCCAGGGAGGGTGTCCCTGCTTGCTGCTCTTCACCTTTTTGTTAGAATTATTTTGCATTAAAAAAGGAGTTTCAAAAGACCTGGAAAAAAAAGTCATTGGTTCAATCAACACAAAGTGCTTTTTTTTTTTTTTTGCTTTGGTTTTATGTTTCTAAACAATTTTTGATGCAGAGAAGCATTAAAATTTCCTTTAGGATAGAAAGGTGTGGTGTTTTTAACATGTTGCCACCCCCTACCCCTCCCTTGCCCAACTCTGATGTAAATCAATGCAGAAGATTTCAGTAGTATTTTTCCTCTTGTTAAAAATATTTTGCAAGAAAAGGTGACTTAAGGGATATTATATCTGTTGCTACAGAAAAAAAAACCAAAAAACAAAACAAAAAAACCCCAAAACAAACAAACAAACAAACAAACAAAAAACCCCCACCAAAACAAACCGAACCAAACCAAACCAAAACAAAAACCCCAACGTTTTCAGCAAGAAAGTGATTGAGGCATTTAACTGACCTGAAGGCTGTAGCTGAACTCCTACTGTATTTTTTACATTATGCCCTGAATGCCTGCTAATGCAGAAAATTATGATGTTCTTTTTGGTTTCCCTTTCTTGTTATCAGCAGCAAAATTGGATGGCTTTTCCATCCTTGCACACTGCTGTGTGTTTCTCTGCCTTTGAAAAGGGTAATATTCATGTGGGCTACAAAGCTCTGAAAAATGAGAGGATTTTGAGAGGAGAAATTGAATTTTTGACATAGTCTTCCCACAATGCATTCCAGTGAGTTAAGAACAAAAAACAACAGAAACTGTTTGTATTTAGATGCAGCTCTGAGTGATAAACTGCTTCTCAGACATTTTGATGGAAACTGATGGCTTAAAGATTGGGGTTTCCTGTATTTAAGAAAAAAAGATATCAGTTTGGTTAAAATTAAAAGAAAATACAGGCAATGTACTTTGCTTCTCAGGAAGATGGATTTCAGTTGAAACCAAGACTTTTATGTGCAAATGGAAAAAAAGAAATGAGAAGCAAATTGAATTTCAACATTTGCCGTGTGAATACTTCTTTGATCATTCAGGCTGTACTATTACATGATATGAGATATGTGAATCTTTAGTACAGTTTATTGAAACTCCAGTAGAAGGGAAGAAATCCCAACTTCTAAAACTTGGTATTGGCACCACTACAAGAAAGTGCAATAACATCCCCCAAAATAAATCTGTTTATATCCAAGCTGAAGCTGGTTTTTCCACCCTGCCTCATTTGCTGTTCCAGATTTTCAGCAATTTGTTGTGAAAAGCACTGTGAAACAAACATAGTGTAAAGCAGAGTTTTACTTAAAAGTTTCTTCGATTGTGTGGCAAGTTCAAGACTTAATGAACTGCAGCTATCAAGCACAACTGTCAAACTGGCAAGAAATAGTAAATCTGGCCTTTTTCCTGCCACAGAGGAGAGGTGAGGATGCTGTTCTGCACTTCTCAAGCCAGGGCTTCACAGGATTTATTGTGGGAGAGCAACAATGGGAAGGCTTTCCTGCTCAAAGATGATGTCCCCTGGGAGCCCAAAATCTCTGTGTTTATTCAGGTTAGCTTGAGAAAGCTCTTGCTGCTGGGGATGTGTATTGACACAGAGAGCAAAATTTGAGGTTGCATAAGAAGGAGGAAAATAAAATATTCTCTTTGTGGGAAATGAACAGAAAATCCCATTGTTCTGCATACAATTTACTCTCTTCTGGGAGAGAGAAAGGGATGCCTGTGCTTCTGTGCCTCCTCTCTTCAGCCCTTCTGTAACTCTGTCCTCCCCAGAATGGTGCTGCCTGCCTAGGATTGCTCCTGGCTGCCACTGTGCCTTGCAGGGAGGGGACATTCCCAAATGAATTCTCAAATCTCAGAGCTCAAATTTGAATCCCCAGATCCCCTGTGTGTGCACAGCAGGGTCAGGCTCTGCTCTGCCCAGGATGTTAGAACCCTGACTACTGAGAATTTTAAACATTCTGTACTGCTAGACACTGACCCACCAAAAAAACACTGTATTTGTCCTGAGGCTGTAAAAAAGGCTTCTAAAATTAAATGATGAAACTGAGATTATGAGTGTATAATTTAAATAAAAGTATATAATATCACATTGTAGAAAACTTAGAGTTTGATGTTTTAGAATACAAGAATATATCTAAATAAGATATATTATGTCGATATTTTATTCATAATATATATTATATATTTAATATAATATACATTATATATATTATATTTTATATAATATATAATATACATAATATATAAAAATAATAATATGTATTATTTATAATATATATTAAACAAAATAGAAGTTTTAAAACGAAGACTAGTCCTTCTTCTTCACCTTCTTCTTCATGACTTTGAGTGATATTGTGTCATTAGATAAAAAAGTCCACATTATGAGCCATGAATAGTTACTTATTAAGTTAAAAATAAAAATAATTTAAGTGTAATTTCTTAATTAAGCAGATTAGTTTTTAAAAACCTAATAAAAGGAGAAATACTATTTTTTGTTTGGGGGTCAGGTTCTGCTCCCAGGGAACAGGGACAGGAGGAGAGGGAACGGCCTCAGGCTGGGCCAGGGCAGGCTCAGGGTGGATTTTGGGGAAATTCCTTCATGGTTCATGGAAAGGGCTGTCCAACCTGGCACAGCTGGGTGGGCTCCCCATCCCTGGGGGGATTTCAAAGCCCTGTGGATGTGGCATTTGGGGACACGGGGCAGTGCTGGGGAAGGGTTGATCTTTGAGGACCTTTCTGACCTGACCAATTCCATGGTTCTGTGATCTCTGTGGTTCTGTAGCTCCCTCTGGTCTGTTTGGTTTAAGCCCCTTCCCCTCCCTCTCGGGGGTTCAGTGTTTGGGAGGTTCTGCCACACTGTGAGAACAGTGCAAAAGGAGGGCAATGAGTGAGGAAGGGATTATACTTCCTACCATGAGCAATTTCCCTCTTGTAGAAACTTTGCTGCTTGATTAATAGTGCTGGAATGACAAGTGTGGCTGAAACCAGAGCATTCACAACCAGCTTGTGGGGGAACAGAGATCCAGGCGTTCTCTGTAAGATGTGAAAAGTTTCTATCCTGTTATCAGAGAATATGAGTAATTGTTGAATTACTTAAAAAGCAAACTTCAACACATCCTTTGATATATCATGACACTAATTTGGGTGAGTATTAGGTATATTGTCTCTGTGTTTAAAGTACTTCACACTGGAAAACCTTCACACTGAATCAACTCCAAAATCTCTGTTACTAAGCTATTGAGTGTAGTTAATATGACTGAGGACAGTTATATTAGTTAGTAAAAACCTGAAAAGAAAACACGTGCTGTAGTTCCAGTTGGGTAAATTGTTAAAAACTGAATGTATGCTTAAGTGGGTCTTTGACAATCAATATTATAAAATGTGGATTCTATATGTAATGCTATTGGTTTTACAGCCTGAACATAACTTTATTTGCCATAAAGCCTCAACACATTTCAGCAATCTCCAGCCAAATTTTGAATACCTAATTTTCAGCTCATAATTGGTGTAGTGCAACTCAGTTCTTACCCTTCTTGTAAAAGTTTGGTGGCTGTGACCCTTGTCAGTGTGAGATATTTTATCTGTATTTTCAGGAGAGAGTATTGGAATATTTACTGTTACAGCATGTCCAAATAATGTCAACAGTTAAGGTAATTTCAGACAATATTTGTGCAAAAACAGAAATTGAAAATGGACAGTCAGAAGTCCTGGGGATTAGAGAAGGATTATCATATGATAGAGTCATCTTAATTGTTGCTTGGCCAAGGTGAGAGGTATCATTGGTTTGTGTTTTTTGGGGGTGCTTGCTTGCTGGGTGTTTTTTTTTTTTTTTT
>WBNO01003004.1:141171-154518 GCA_013400575.1 Peucedramus taeniatus
GTTTTTTTTTTTTTTTTTTTTTTTTTTTTTTTTTTTTTTTTTTTTTGTGTGTGTGTGTGTTTTTGGTTTGGTTTGGTTTGTGATTTTTGTTTTGTTTTGTTGGTTTTTTATTTGGTTGTGGTTTTTTTGGTTTTTTTTTTAAGTTTTGGTTATTTGGCTTTTTTTCCATTACAAACTTAGAAAATTCAAAGGACAGCAGATAGAAGAATGTGTGCAGGAAATTTTGTCCACATTTCCTGGTGGCTGAGACAGGACAGGACCCAGTCCCTGGATCTTTGATGTGCTAAGGTGAGGTCAATGTTTTATCTCCCTCCCATTTGCTCAGGGGGTTGGTGCCACAGTCCCGACCATCCCCTGGGGGTCTGGAGTGTCCAGATGTGCTGGAATGCCCAGCTGTGCTGAGAGAGGCAGTCACAGGTTCCCTAAACAGGAACTTTTCTACTCACAGTCCTTGGGGGCGAGGTTGGGAAATGTAATTTTAATGAAGAACCTGTTTCTGTGAGAGCTGTGGTTAGAGCAGCTCTGTGTTCTGCTCCGTGGCCTCTGGAATGTCCTTCCCTGCCCTCCTGGGTTGGATCCAGCTGGCCAGAGCAGCCTCCTCTGGCAGGCTGTGAGTAAATGGAAGGTGGAGGTCGAGGCTCTGGAGTTGCAATTACCTTCTCTTGCTCAAAACCAGAGTCTGTCACTTTTCTTTTACAATTTTTTTACATAATGAGACTCCGACCCTTCAGGGCTGCTTAACCACAGAGTGTGACTGTCAGAGAGCATGGTGCCAACAAAGGGATGTTTTCCCGTGCAATAAAATCATTCAGGTGTCATGAAAACCTTGTATTTGGCTCTTTGCAGTGGTCTTTGATTTTCCATCAGAGCCCTGTCAGTCTCTGGTGTTGGTGTGTGTCTGTACCAGCCTTGTCCCTCATCTCACAGAAAGCTGCAGTTGCTTAAAATTTCAAGTGTTTGGTTTTTTTCTTGAAGATGTTTATAGATAGAAATTATTATATATAACAGGGCTGTAACAAGGTCTGAGATGTGCTGACTTCTTATTCTTGCCTCCCTGTCGTGTGTTGGCTCACTTCAGGGAGAGAAGCTCTGTTTATAGCAGTCTGGAGTTGAACTCTTTTACAGCAGATCTATATTTGGGCATCTTTGCACATATCCTGGTGTCTAAAATGGGCACCATAATTCTTACCTTGTAGAGGAGTTTGGAGATTAGTTACTGTCTGTAAAGAGCTTTGAAAATGTCAAATGCTGTGTTTGCATATTTTGAGAATATAATTAGAAGACAGCCAATTAATCTGCTTCCTGTAAATTAATACATTAAGATTGTTTGCTCTATAGAAATTGTTTGTGTGGATGCTTTGGGGTGGATTTATCTTTGTTCCTTTTTATTTTTGGTACATATGTGATGGTGTTTGCTGAGGAAGCCAGGCTTCACTCTTGCAGTGCACAGTGTAGGAATGCAATCTTCAAAATCCAGGCTGTTCATATAATTTCATTATTTACTTGCCTGCTCATTCTTTAAAATGAAGCTGCATGTTTTCAGCAGTGAGGGTAATTTATTACCTAGGAAATTTTAACTTGGGCTCGGGAGGGTTTTTCATTATTTTCTGTGTTAGGATTGATGAAGGAGGGTGTGTGTCTCATCCTGATCCTGTATGTCTGATGCAGGAGCTCTCTGGAGAGATGTTTCTGGTCCATATTACATAAGTAATCAAAATAGAAGGTTATAAATGTTCGTTCTGGCCTTTAAAGTCTGATCTTTTAATTAAAATACGGGGATGTCTTCTGCAGGGCAAACCAGAGGCTGAGGTTTGTGTCAGAATTGGTGTGGAGGAGCTCTCAGCACTGTCAGGTTTCAGAGGAGAGGGCTGGAGAGCTCTGGCTGCTGTTTGGACAAGGGGAAAGGTTAAGCTTGTGACAACTGGTGAACAAATGAGAGTGTAAAAAAAAAAGAGCAAAACACGGAAAGCTTTGAGTACTGAAAATGTTTAACACTGCAAATTATTACAATACTCCCTTTGGTCTGTTTCTGTCTGTTTCCCCCATCTGTCCTTTCCGTGTCAGTTTGAACATCACAATTTTCTACTGATGCGGCTACATTCCTACTGATACAACTCTATTTCTACTAATTTAGTTGGATTTCTACTAATTTATTTGTATCATGCTTAGTTATGTGGTAGAGCTGTAGTCCTGGTTCACTTCAGCTGTGCAATACTTGAGGAGGGACCAAAACTTGGGCTGAGTTGAGCATTCATTCCCTCCAGTTCGGGCCCAATGGAAGATGCTGAAACCCTGAAATGGGGCAGGGAGAAGGAGTGAGGGGCTGTGCCCCCAGCCCACCTGCTGGGTTAGGTCATCAGTAGGGAAAATGGGATTTCTGTGCTCCCTCTCCATCCCTTGCACTGCAAACATTTCACTGCCGCGGTCCCCACAGGTGCCTGCCCGTTTGTTGAACTCCCCACAGGAGTGGCTGTGTCCTGAAAACGTCTCAAACTAGCACTACAACCAACATTTTCCAAGAGAGGGGTTGTTCCTTTGCCAGCAGAAGGAATATTTTACAGAGAAACCGAAGACTGGGAGAGAGCAGAGGCGACAAGTGGTGGCTGGGATGTTTTGTGTTGAAGTGTGCAGCTCTGAGTGCTGTGTCCTTTCCCCTGTTCTTGGGAGGATCAAAACCCTGGGAATGGGGTCGAGGGTGAGCACAGGGCTGGCTGTGTGCACCACCAGCTCTTTGGAGCAGTTCTGTCAGTCTCTGGGCTTGGGCAGGCTGGGTTTGGCCGTGCTTTGTAGGAATCGCTCTCCCCTTTTCAGGAATGCAGCCTGCACCAGTATCCTCAGGGCACATCTCAGCATCAGTCACCTGGGGAAATGAGATGCAGAGATGTGTCAGTGGCAGCCCCAGGAGCCCTGGTGCACGTGGGAGGGAGGCAGCAGCCCTGGCAGGGCTCTGAGTGTTTACTAGAGACGGTGCTGTCACTGCAAGGCAGCTCTCAGGTCCCTGGGAAGCAAGTGGCTCGTGGTTTCTGGCAGGAAATTCCCACTGGACTGTGTCAAATGCACTTTGAGATGAAGGTACCCGTGTTCAGTTTATTATGAGTGAATAATTTAGTTGCACTTACTTGTTGTACCCATTCCTGTAGGTTTTACTTGTTAAAATTTTTCCTTTTATGTGACAGAATTTTCCCCTGTTGATAAACTGCTGCTGAAGTATAAATGGTCTGCATTGAAAATAGAGCAGATGGGGCCATATTAGCCTGGTTCTCTCATCCATGAAAACAAGTGCTATAACCATTGTAATTTGGTGTAATTTCAATGCAAGTCAACAGAGTTGCAGGAGAATTTAGGTCCTCAGTGACCTTTGTGTATTCCTTGACTTCTGTTTTGCATGGAAGTTGGGCAGGGTATTTTCTAATTGACAGAGTAAGAGTTTATAGCACAGGGTGCATTTATGTGTAATCTCCCTAACTGGAAAACTGTTGATTGCATAATTACATATAATTACCTCAGTTGTTCTTGGCCAGACAATATTTGCAGGATGGCTCAGGAAGGCAATTCACTGTCAGATGTCAGAATAGATTTTATGGAGCAGGTTGGCACTTGATTAATTCAATACTGGCTGAAGAAAGGAGACATCAAGCCATCCCATCCCTCACCCAGTACAAGGTATTTTGTATTTGTCCATTTTGAAGCTAAACCTGGGGCAGATACCACAGCCCATCTCTGAATATCCTCATTGTGGGAGATCCAAATCAGTATCTTCTAATGTGCTCTTGGCAGATAAAAGCCCTATTCTCATTTACCTCTGGAATATTTTTCTCCCTAGTTCTGTTCAGTATCAGATGTCTACCTATCAGGGATGATGAAATAATGCTAAAATGGTAAAAGAACCTCCTTAATCCCCAGGTGTCACCAGAAAAAAAACACAGAACCTGAAATACCCCAGTGTGTCTCTACCAGGTTTGCAAATTACTTCTTTATTTTTTTAAAGATTCAAAATCAAACCCAAAATCAGCAAGAAAAACCCCAGGAAACTTGTAAGAGCCAGCATTTCATGAAGGCACCAGCACATCTCATTTATAATCGGGTGCAGAGCAATCTGAAGGCTGTAGAAGACTCTCAGGCCACCAAGGGAAGTTTTAATTAGCCCCTCTAGGACTATGAGAAAGGCTTCAACCAAAGGTCCAACTGCTCTAATTACCTGTCCCACGTGGTGGCTGTGAGGACATGCTGGGGAAGGCATCTATGTAATACTTATTTTACATTTCCCTTCCCCCTCCTCTGAAATTACTTTCCAGATATTTTCAGCTTCAGGACTGTTTGCATTACAAATATGTGAGTTCTGTGTGTTTGCTAGCCCAGAGATTCTGCACAGTGAACCCTCTGCTCTCCTTGCACATCACTGCCACTGCATTTACCACTTCCTTTGTCACACAGCATCACCAGGCTATCACCAGCTCTGTGAGGAACCACTTTCTTCTGGTTTTTTGGAGCTGTTTTCTCTGACCTTTGTTTAATAGATTTTTTTTACTTTTAATTGGAAAAGAAGTAGACCTGTGACACCCTATTAATCCACTTTGTACACCTCCTGGTTTTGCAGACTCCTGTTGTATCCCTGAAGTTGTTCCTTCCACAGAATTACAGAACATTCTGGTTGGAAGGGACTTTTTAAGGGTTTCCCAGTCCCACTCTCCCTGCAATGAGCTGTGACTTCACCTTGATCAGGTGGGTCAGAGCCCTGTCCAGCCTGACCTTGAATGTCTGCAGGGATGGGGCACCCCCCTCCTCCTGGGCAGCCTGTGCCAGGGCCTCACCACCCTCATGGTAAAACATTCCTTCCTCATATCCTAAATTGGCCTCCTTCATCTCAAAACCATCATCCCTTGTCCTTTCTCTGCGCTGAAGAGTCCCAGATTAAGTTTTTACTTATCCAGCTGGGACATACTCAACCCTTTCCACACCACTTCTGTTTTTTTTCTGAACCTTTCCCAATTTATGTCCACGTGAAAAGTCCAAAAGTGCCCGTGCTATTCAGGATGTTTCATAGTGTAACTGCCTTGTTCACTTTGTTCTGTTTCTTTCCCAGCCATCCCTGTAGTCTGATTTGTTTCTTTTGCCATTGCTGAGCATTGGGATGGTGTTTCCACGGAACTTCTCCTGGGATCTCACTCCTGAGTGGTGCTACCAAGCACAAAGTCCATCTTTCCACACGTGAAGCTTGCAATGTCTTTCCTCATGTGTGTCACTTTGCATTTGTGATAATTAATTCTGTCTGCCCTCCTGCTGTCCAGCAACTCAGGCCTGTTGAAATTCTTAATAATAGATTCCCATCATTACTATCTCAAATAATTTACAAGCTTTATCATCCTTTGTAATGCCTGCCCCAGTCCTCAGCAGAATTCCCTGAAGAAGTCCTTTGATGACTTTGTTTCATTCTAAGAACTGACAGATGGCCCAATATTCCAACTGTTCCCTAGCTTTTGATCAGATTTTTTTTCTCTTTTTCCTTTTTTTTTCATCTGTGGAGAGACCTTTTTCTTTTAAGTCCTAGATGCTTAAGCATTTCCCTAAATATCTGTCCAAATGGCTGTGAAAACCATTTTTCTTGCAATCCAAACACCTGTTGACCCTTCTGAGAGCTCCTCTGGGTTTACAGGAGATGCCATCCTCATACAAAAACCATCTGACTCTTCCCATGTACATCGTGTTAATTCTGATGTCCACTAATCCTGTTCTCATTATAGCTTCTACTAATTGGTGTGATACAAGCATGAAATGTGTTGGCTCAGTAGATCTCCCTGGAAACTTCAGAATGAATTCTCAGTCCTGTCATCATTCCGTTCTCATGCTAATTTAGCAGCAATGGGATGTGGATTTCCTGCCAGGAGTGGTGGCACAGCAAGTCCCAGCATGGGGGAATCTTCCCTGGCAGAGAGGAACTCTCCTGCCCACCAGCATGCTGCTGGCAGAGCCATGGAATTACAGGATGGTTTGGGTTGGAAGGGCCCTTAAAGCCCATCTGTCCCACCCCTGACATGGCAGGGACACCTCCCACTGTCCCCCAGTGTCCAACCTGGCCTTGGACATCCCAGGAATCCAGGGGCAGCCACAGCTGCTCTGGGAATTCCATCCCAGGGCCTGCCCACCCTCACAGGGAACAATTCCTAATTCCCAATATCCCATCCATCCCTGCCCTCTGCTTGAAACCATTCTCCTTGTCCTGACACCACACATTGTTATAAATAATCTCTCTCTGGGAGGGATTGCTGCCTTCTCCCCCAAACATTTCCCTCACCGCCACATGTTCATCCTTGCTCACTTCTTCCCTTCTAGAGATGCTGCCTTCATCCCAACATTTCCCCTTCTCTTCCTTCCCTTTCCTCAGGATGTAATACAGAATACACATTTTGCTTTGTGTTTCAGAAGCTGGGCAAAATACTGTCAGTAGAACACATCTGCAAACTCCGTGAGTTAATGTGTCCTTGGATAGCGTAAGCTGCTTTGATTTAGACTGCAATTTGCAGCTTTTCCTTCTGGGATTACTGAGGAGTTTTCAGTTGCTGCAGTGATTGTTCTCTTTTGCTCAGTAATTTACTTGCATTTCAGGTTGCACACAGGCTTCCAGGTTCTGAAGGGAAAATGTCTTTTAGAAGTCAAGAACAATAAATATTTTTAGCTTGTCATGTTAAATTTTAATTAATCACCTCTGCCACCTTTTCCAGCATCAAAGGTTTGAACACGCCCTTGCAAACATCAGGCACTGAATATAAGCCTTAAATACATGGCAAATGATTAAGCTTCCTCATGCCTCACATTGAAGACAGGCTTTTGTTATGGCTATTAATGTTTTGGTATCATTGTACACAGACAAATTTTCCACCATTGTTTTTCATGCCTAGTTTCCATTCTTACCAATATTGCTGCCTGTAATTTTCTTTTTAACTTATTCTCAACATCCTGGCTTGAATAGTTAGGCCAGGACTTCAATAAATCAGTGAAAAAGTAGGAAATAGCACCTAGTCAGATCATGGCACAACTAAGTTTTAAAATGACAATTTTATCATGCATTATTATAAATTAGTTTCATGTTTAGCAAGGAAAGCTTAGGGAAGGGCAGACCATGGGCAGGCTCTATTGCCACACCACACACAGCCTCTGGAAGGTCACAGGACAATTTGGTGTCACCCTGGAGCCCCTTGGAACATAATCTACCTGTTGGCTGGCCCTGCTGATGGCAGGGTGGGATATCAGAAGCACTGCTGGCACTTGCATCATTTCCCCAGTCTGAGCTTTGCCTCCTGGGTACTGAAAGATGTCCTGACCTGAGTGGTCTAAAAAGCAGTATTTCTCTTACAGGGCATGTTTTTGTTTGTTTGTTTGTTTGTGTGTTTGTTTTTAATGTGTTTTTTCTGGGTTGGCTTTTGGTTTATTGTTTGTTTTTTTTTTTTTGTGGGGTTGTTTTGTGTGTGTGTTTCTGTTTGTTTGTTTGTTTGCCATGTTGTTGTACTTTTTTTTTGTGAGAGTTTGTCTGTTTGATTGATTTTTTTAAAAAACAGAACAATGTTTTTTCCCCTCTGAAGGGGAAATGTTGGAGCTGCAGAGGTTTTGCTGCCTTGCTCTGAGCGCTGCCATCACTTGGCAGGTCTGTAAGGGCAGAGTTGTGCTGTGAGCTGCTGGGCAGCCCAGCTCTGGTGAAGGATTTCTGCACCCAGAGTCTGAGCCTGGCTCCAGCCTTGTCTCTGCAGCAGGCACCCATCAGCTCTTCCCTCATTCCTCCTTTCACTGCAGGGAGAAACTCTGCTCAGCCCCAGGTAGGAGCCAAGGAGTGACACACAGCAGTGCTCCTGATGTCCCTCAGCTCTTTCCTTGCCTGTCAGTCATGCCTTCCTACCTGTGCCAGGTACCTGAAGCTTTCCCTCCTCTTTGTTTCTGAAGCTTTACCTTGAAGAACTCTGCCAAAGGTGTTTTTGTGGAAATGAAGCCTTGCCGTGTCACTTGTGTGCACCTGAATACTGAAAAGACCTTTCCTCGAAAGGAAATTACTTAATTTGTTTTATGTCACAACACAGATTGTTCATATTACCTTCTATGATCCCAGTGGTTTTCAGAGTAAACATAAACAACAAAATTGTCTAGCTGAACTTCAAACACAAGTGTGTTTCTGGTGTCCAACAGACTGGATATTGATGGTGATGAGGGTAGTTGATGTAAATATGTGCTACAATGCTTAAATATTTACTATTTTCCCTTCAGGAAAAGGATGGTGTGTATGCAGAAGGGTTTTTTACCTGTACTGTGCTGCAGTGATGTGCAGGCTGAACTGTTTGGCATTGAATGGCAGTGCTAAAATTATATTGTCTCTGTGTAATTATATATACAGGCCCACTCACATACATCACTTACTGGAGAATGTAATAGTGCATCACAGATACCATCTTATTTTCTTGTAGTAAATTAGTTTTTTAAATGAGCAACATTTATTTTGAAAAGGGAATTTAAATATGACTTTGAGATTCTTTTTAGAGGCACTTTATGACATAAAGTGCATTTTCTTGCACTTTTCTTGCTCTAGAATTGACTCTTTTAGGATAAATGGAGTGAGAGCTGATGCTGATGCTTGAATGCAGCATGCCTTTTTGGGGGGCTGACAGGTGTAGGTGATTTTAAAACAAATGCATTCTGTAATTTAGCTTCAGTTGCCATTGGGTCCAAACCTGCTGTGGTTGCTCTGTAAGTTAGTTTAAATGTATGCATTTTCTTGGTCTGTGTTTAACTGTGTGTTTCTGGCGTGCCTGTCACCATGGTAACTGCACACCTCTGAATTTAAATTCTGTGACATGAGATCACTGCAAGTCTTGCTTTAAAGAGGTCTGAGTTGCTGCACTTCAAAAGTAGGGAGGACTCTGATATTGTCTCTCCCTTTAACTTGAATCCCCACACAATGGGATTAAATCCAGTGCTTGTCTGCACTTGTGTCTTTATTCTAATTTTATATGTAACAGCTTTATGAAACGCAAATAACTTGTTACATAATATGCAGTGCTGAACAGTGTGATTTATCTTTAAATATGCTTTTTAAAATAGACTATTCCACTCTATAAACAGAGCACATTTGTGTGTAATCTTGCTGCACTTTTCACTGTGCTGTAGGTTATTTTCAACTGCACTGTATTGTGGTAAAAGTTTTTATCTTTTGCTGCTCTGGAAGATCCTATGGACCTGATTAAATGGGTTTTTCCTTCCTATTCATGGTATTCAGGTTTAAGTAATATGCTCTGTTGAAACCCCACAGGTTATAAGATTGTCCTTGTTCTCATTTATTATTCCTCATTTGGGCTCTGGAGCTGTTTAGTTTCTGAGCCTGAACTTCCTTTAGTTAAAGCCTGTTAAATGTGAATGCTGCTTCTGATGTGGCCTCATTTCTGTAGTGATTGTCTGTAATCCTGCAGTTCTGGTGGTCTTCTGCAGGAAGAGTGGTTTTTATATGCATAGTGATGTTTAACAAACTAATACAATGCACAAGTGAACAATTTCTCCTCGTGGAATGCCTTTTTTTGTGCTCATGTTAACGAAAAGGAAGCCAAATGTAGGAGTGCTCGAGTTTGGCGGTTGGACCCCACACAGGAATTTCTGTTCCCTGTGCCCAGGTGTGGAGATGGGTGAGGGCTGGGGCAGCTCTGGACAGTGAGGACAGTGGAGGGATCCAAAGAACTTCAGTCAGAATTGCTCCTGAACGACTTCAGATCCAAACCCAGATGTTTTTATGACCCTCACTTGTCCTCCTGCCTGCGAAACATCTGGATTTCTCAAGGGTGCATTTAGGACACCTGTGGAAATTAAAGGTGTATGTTTAGGTAAAATATTTTCTGACCTGTTTTCATCCAAGCTGGAAGAAGCCCGTTTGCTGCCTGGCTGTAAGTTGGTACACAAGCTGTGCAAAATAAGGTTGTAAATTACCCATCCCTGTGAAATGGGAGTTTAGGTGGCTATCCCTTCCCCACCAGCTAAATCTGTTAATGCTGCATTCTGACAGTGGCAAAAACCTCCCTGAAAGTTCTGTGAAACACACCTGGGCAATGCCCTTCATGCAAGAAATGCCAGGTTTTGGGTGAATAGCATTTTCTTGTGAAAACAAATTAGCTGCCATACAGTTGTGGGTGAGGCTTCTTGAGAGAGGGGAAAAACATGTTTTGGGGGTGTGATGACTGAGAAGGGTCCCTGCTCTTCTGGAATAAACTGGAGCAAGTGCACAGTCTGCATTTTCAGGAGGAGGTGATGGTGGTTCCAGGCTTGGGTCCCCACGCTGGCTTGTGAGGAAAGTTTTAGGTTAAAAAATGCAAGAGAGAACTGCAGACACCCCACTGTGGTTCTGTTATTGTTCTTGGCTGTAGGAGCTCTTTAGGGAATTGTATTTTGTTGTCTTGGATGTGGAAGTTTAAGAACAATAACTTAGCAATAAGTACATGAAAGCTATTACCTTGATACACAGGGGAATATTTTCAGGGTTGTTTTAACTTCAATCCATGTTTCAAGACTAAAACTTAAAACACATCTTCCTTGGGCTGGCAGCACACTGGGCTGAGTATAGAAAGTGTGCTGGTGGTTTTTATTTGCTGGGTGGCCTGTCTTTTGTGTTTTATAACAGACAAATTTTGTGTTTGGTTGTCGTTGTTTATTTTCTAAACTTTATATATATTCTTCATTTAAGAGTTTCTGAACCTTTTTTCCCTTTGTTCTAATTTGCAGCATTACTTTACTGTTCTCTTTGGCCATGAGGGGCAGAAGCCACTGGAGCTGCGTTGTGAGGATGAGGTTGATGGAGATGAGTGGGTAGAAGCTATTCACCAAGCAAGGTATGAAACTCGATTTGTGACCCTCTGATCCATTTTATTACAGATAAATGGATAATGCTTTGAGAACCTAAACCCACCTTCCAAACAGAAAGAAACGTTCACATATATTAGCTGGGTGTTGTTTGCAATTCATGAGTACCTTATAGGAAAAAACCCACACCTTTAACTTTCAATGCTTATTTCACTGTCTTTTATCTTTCATAAGCAATTGTGCTGCAGTTGAAATTAGTTCAGGAAGAATATTATTTTATTAGAAAGAAGCCCTAGGATTAGTGTTCTGTTAGAGACAAGCATGTCATGTGAATGAGGAAATTAATGATATGACAGATGAATAAATGAGTTTGTCCTTAAAGACCCTTACAGAAAAAAAAATGTAAGAAAGAGAAGGTCGAGCCATTAAGATGATGAGGTGCGACAAATAAAATTTTGACTTTGAAACTGAAATTCTGAACCACCTGAACCACAGTTTTGTGAAAAGGAACATGGCAGGACCTTGAGCCATGCAATAGTCTGAGCCTGAGGAGAGGCCAGTGTGGCAAGTGACCAGGGTTTAGGTGTAATGTAAGTTAAAGTAATGTCACTGAAGGCCTGAGGAATTCAGGAGGTGTGAGAAACAATGCTCACCCTTCAAAATTTTTAAAAGTGTAATAAGGGAGAAAAGGGATAAAATCCAGTGCTGGGGTGCTTGGCTATTTGCCAAAAACACACCATTTACTTAAACCATGTTCTTTATATACTATTACATTACAGGGGGTACATGGCATATTCATAAGAATTTGAGTTGAATATGTGTATATTCAAACATTCCTTTGGGTTTAGATGTTCTTTTGCTTGGTTTTAACCTTTGACTTGTCTTCATGCCATCTTGTAAATTAAACTAATATATTTTATTTCTTCTTGTGGTTCCATCCTGTTGTTTTTACACTCCCTGGTAACGAGGAGTCAGTAAATTGGGTTCTGGTTTTTGTCACTCTTATTTTACCACTCAGTCTACAAATGCAAGGAACCACCTAGTTATCTTACATCATTCTCTGATTTAGTTACATAAAACCATTTTAACATCAGATAGTCTCTATTTTAATATTATGCCATGGCCTAAGATACAATATATTTATCAAATTGCTGTTTACTATTTATATAAGATATATGGTGCATACTTAAAGGGACATTATACTATAGCACAAAGCAGTTAAAAGGAATAACAAATTGTACTATATCAGGATCTTTGTGATCGATAACTTGCAAAACAAAGGCTAATACATACATGTGAAAGCCAATAACTATATTTGTCATTTACAGCACGAGGCAAAGCTGCTGCTGAAATGCACTTTCTGCAGCCTCCTCCCATCCACACTCACCTCAGCTAATCTGCAGTGCCATGGTAACGCACAAGGAGCCAGGCAGCTCCCAAATTGCTTAGGACACGAGCCATGTAAACAGAAGTGATTCTGCTTCAGAACTAAAATTGAACATGAGCAGCTCGTAGTTTTTAATCCAGAGCTTGTGAAGTGAGGCCCAGTGGCTGCAGGCCTTGTGCTGCCTGGGCAGCCAGCTTTGGGATCTGTGTCCTCATCTTGCTGCTGGTGATGCCTGGAGAGGCTGCCTACGGCAGAGTCTAGACAGAGTTAAAGGAATAAAGCAGATATTTATTAAAAATCCTTCAAAGCATATACCTTGGGCAGTACAAGAGCCTGGCTGAGAGTCCACCCAAAATGGACACAAGATGGACTCAGAGTCACGAGTTCTCACATTTTTATAAGTTTTGGTCCATTTCCATATTGGGGTTAATTGTCCAGTTCCAGCTCCAGGTTATGCAGTCCCATCCTCCCAGATTGCTCTCCTCAGTTCCCTGTTGTTTGCACTTTTTGGGCCTGAAGCTGCAGAGATGTCCTTGGTTGTGGGGCTGGAAAAGGAGTGTTCTGTGTGACTGAGCTGTGAGGAGAACTGCTGACACTTTATAAGGAGTTCAGAGTTATGTACTAATGTAGTGCAGAATCTGGGAAATATCAAAGCTGAAGCTTAAGGCATCAGAAGTGCCACTGAGCGGGGCCCTGCCCTGTCCCAGGACAGCCCTGCGGGGTGGGCGGTGGGGCAGCTCTGGGTGACCACATCATCCTCTGTCCTGGGGCTCCCTGGGGCTCAGGACATGTCCCCTGTGTGACAGCCACAGCCCCGTGCTGCTGCAGGGCTTGTCCTGGTCTGGGACAGCCTTTGCTGTGCAGTGCTTGATGCCTTGGAGTGGCTGCCCAGAACAGAGGCTGGACAAGATTGAGAGAATAAAGTGGGTATTTATTGAAAGCCTTCAACAGCTGCAGCTTGGGCACTCAGAAGCCTCCCAGAGCCTACACCCAAGATGGACAATGGGCATGAGTTTTTCACACAATTATAAATTTGGTCCATTTGCATTTCAGGGGTTAATCCTCCAATTACAGCTTCAGGTAATGAAATCATTTACCCCCACTTTGCTCTCCTAATTCACTTTTGTTTAAACTTTCAG
>WBNO01003005.1:119-90793 GCA_013400575.1 Peucedramus taeniatus
AAGACTTCTTGTTACTTTCTGCCTTTCCTTGTTGGACTTGCACTTTCAAAAGCTTTGTCAAGAAATGTAGTGTGTTTGCAAAGCCTGAGTAGCAAGAAGGATTAATTGCTAACTTTCTATACTAGCAGACACCATTTCAGAAATTCTGTTGTGTGCATATATGCATGTGCAAAAGCGAACCAAGAAGCTTCATTAGATAATTTATAATGTGTTTATAGCTTGTAATGTTCTTTTAACAGTAGCACTAGATTTTTCTGTATGTGTGAACTCACTTTTCAAGTTGGCCTTTTTTTTTCCAAAGGGTGAATTGTCTTTAAATTTTCTGTAACTTCTTACAGGTGTCGGATGATGGTCGATATGTCTTGCTGTCTATCAGAGAAGGCTGTGATCCAGTGAACAGACTGTGGTACTGTGATCTACAGAAGGAGTCTCAGGGTATATCAGGTATGTATTGCTTTGTAAGTTTGCTTCCTTTTAAGGCAATATAAGATTTGAAATACTTTACGTTTGAATGAAAAGATAGATAGATATATATGTTGAAATACATATGTATATATTCAAATATATGTATTGCTTAACCACCTTAATGCAGAAATTAGATAAAATGAGCACTGCTAGCATTCCATTTTCTGTTATGTATCAGTAGATGAAAAACTCTATTCTTCATTCTGTAGTTTGTTTAAAAGGTCACAAGGAAAAGTTGGTATAGTATAAGCAGCTGTACCAGTGTATGTTCCATTTCATTTTACACCACTAATATTTTTCCATGTTAAAACTTTTTTTCGTATTTTAAAAATTTCATATATCTCCCTTCAAGTGCTGATAGCACTTTTTTACAAAAAGTGACTAGCTTATAGATAACTCTTTTTTTCTATGTATAGTACTAGGAAATAAAAATCCTCCAGTGTTATTTGGTAGCACCATTGTTGTTACAGTAGAAGTATCAACTCTTATTTCAAATGCGCTTTCATGAAGTGCTCCTTTCTTGCCTTCTCATTGGAGTAGCTTTTGTGTATTAGGCTTTGTAGCCACAATGGTATGAGCTGAAAGCATGGCAGTTTACACCATATGGCTGTTGTTAATTGTTGGCATAGTTAGTTGGTTTACTGATTGGTAGTTTTATATTTCCAGAGTATTGGATTATTACAGGGTATTCCTCAATATGTGTTTTGCATAGAACACAACTTAGCTTTTTTGATTCTTGCAGCTTCTCTCTTCAGAAACTTCAGAAACAGAATAAATACTGCAGTAGCTCTTTGTTGAATATTGGATCTCAAGAAAGTAGCTCTCTTGTTTATTTACAGAGTATTTCAGGCTAAGGAGGGCACACTACTACTGACTTGTCTACAACCAAACTTCAGCCAAGGCTGTCAGCAACTTCCACATGCACAGCCAATTCTTTGTTATTTGTACATACCGGGTCATGCAGGGCACCTTTCTTTGGCTTCAGGATCACCTTTGGAAGTTATCATCAAGGCACTGTAGAATTCTAGATTGCTTGAGCCCTAGATTACATTGTGCTTCCACACGGAAGACTTCACAGTGGCTAGAATTTCCAGTGTAAGGAGTATGGCCTGTGAACATGAGTCTCCTTCCAGTTTTCTGAAGAAGGCGTCATCTACTTCTTCCTAATTAGGAAATCCATAGCATGTGCTACTACCTACAGTAGACTACTACTGTGTGCTCTATGCCACTACAGTAGTACCCATGCTGGTCTGCCTGTTGATCTTAACCTATGAGCAGTTTACCATCTCCTGAACTGTCCCACGGCAGAACTCCACAAATTCCAGCTGTTCTTTCACATAAAAGACAACTCACCTCCTCACCTTGCCAGCCTATCCGTACTTAAAAACCTTTATCTATCCGTGGTAACACGGCACTTCTGTGAGCTATCCCACCATGTCTCCATTATCCCAATGAGGTCATAGTCCAGAAACTGCACACAGACTTCTAACTCTGTTTGTTCCCATATTGTGTGCATCAGTGTAGAGAGTTCAGGCAGGCACCCAAGTGTGCTGATGCCTCAGTACAGGTTTGAGAGCTTTCTCATGAGGCTGTTCTGCAGTTGCTTCCTCCTTTACATGCCTATGCTTGGAGAGACTCCACTTCAGCTCTGTTTTGTGGATTGCTGTGTCTCTTTCATTCTTACTACCCAGGCCCTTGGCTTGCCTACCCCATCCACATCTTCCTTACTTGTTGAGGAATCACTTTCTCCTGTTTTTTCTGGTTTAAAGCTCTGCTTACTGGGTTGTCTACCTGCAAGGATCCTTTTGCCTTGCTTAATCCAGTGGACAACAGTGCAGCAATAGTGCAAATGGGGTAACCTAGAATTGCTGCCAAATCATTGATTTTTCTCTTGGATGTGTATGGATGAATGTCTCCTGTTCCTTATTTGCAGCCTGCTTTCTATTGAAATAAGAGATGCTTACTCCCACTTTGCTTTTGGAAGCGTTGGCTCCCATATGTGGTCAGTGGTAATGCAAAAGCAAGAGTCCCAGTGGTCCAACCCTCACAAGAATGTGTGGGAGGTCAGTTGGCTAGGCAGACATGAGACCATAAGTTTGTGGCATAAATTTAATCTTGTTATACCTTGAAGACTCACTCAATTGGACACCCTTTATGTATACCTGAGATGTGGAGATGGCTTCGGAAGAAATTTTATCATCTTAGACTTGAGCCACTTTAAGTCAAAGTTCTCTCTGTGGATTCTCAGAGATATGAAAGTCAATGAACTCAGAGATAGGAAAGTCTTCCAACTTTGATATTCATAACAGCTCTCGCCTGTGTGAATGCTTGGATGACACTGTTTATGCTGAATCTTAACATAAATTGAGTTGGAATGTTAATGACTTTATACGAACCCATACACCACTAGGTTCCACTGTTTCCACTATGTTCAGAGACTTGTGTCTCTTCGTTGCATACAAGACTCTGTCTGTGTGTTGTAGTCACTTAAGAGGACTTTTAAGATCCACCCTTCCTGTACATCTGTTTACTTGGATCATTATGGTGTTCAGCAGGGCTTTGTCATCACCAGGAGGTTGTAGTGACCTGAGATGATGAAGTTTCAGAACCCATCTGTGGATTAGAAGGAACAGTTATAAGCATAGCTACATTTCTAGAGAGCTCCTTAAACAACCTGGTTTTTATTCTGAATTTTCTCAGAAGTGCCGACTGTAAGTCATAGATCAATTCATAGTGTTTTAGACAAGTGTGTTCTCAGAGTTGAAATAAAGTCTAACAGGGAAGACTGTTAAAAAAATGGGGAAATGCACTGTAATATCGTGGGCAAGTAATATTGGCTGATAGGGAGGTGTATGATTTAAAGGACCCATAGGGTGGACAAGTGGAGCAATTGTTTGGTTTTAAATTTCTAAACCCATGTCCTTGAATGGCAATTAGCTGAGTTGGGTATGTGATAACAAGGCTAAGTTGGTTTAAGCAACATGTTCATCCAGTAGCTGTTACATCACTGACTGCTTTGAGATCCAAAGTGGATGAGATCATTAATGAAATTTCTTACCTCATGCTGTAATGAAGGACTCTGCTTGCTACCAAATTCTGTGTTGGAGGTAAAGTGAGAATCACCTCCAGACTGTAGGTGTGATAGATGAGGGACTGAATGTACCTGTTTAGACTGTTAGCTGAGGTTCCTGCTCTCCTGTGCTCCCTCAGGATGATTGAGTCCATGTGAAATATAAGTTTCTCTCTGGACAGATTTGGACCCCTGTGCTGATTGCAAAAAGTACCCATGGCTTGTACCTCACATGCTTCCAAGATTAAAGGGAGAAAAAGAAAAGACAAATATCACAAAACCGAAAGCAACTTGAAAAAATTAAAGCAGGAAATCTGAAAAAAGTACAAAGTTGAGGGGAGAGAGAAATTAACTGATTAAGATACAGATGTTTGTGAAGAAGCTGTCAGAAAAGAAAAAAAAAGAGAACAAGTTTCAGGACTATTTGAGTGAATATTAGTTATTTCAGAAATTGTACTAACTGGCAAAGGGGGAATGAGTGAAACTGTAAAATGAAAGAAAATGGATGATATTATAGGTAGTCTAGGATCTAACAGGTAACATATCTGATACAGATGCTGTTTTAAGGACAGAGTAATTTGACAGTGAAGCTTCAATTTAGTAACCATAAAGATGAAATGAAATAACATTGGAGAGGCTCTGCTTATTTCAGTCAAAATGCTTTTGCATCCTGGAGATGCTTGTTGAAGACAGAGGTCAAATAAGTCTGATTTTGCAACTGAAAGCTGAAAATGACCATTGAATTCTTAGTTACTTTTGTTTTTAACACCTTATTAAAGTTATATTGACTAAACTGCTTCCTGGATTGTTTAAATTAATTGACCAATGAAAACTTCTTTTAGGAGACAGGGCTATGGTTTTTTGATGAAGAGAAAAAAAGCAACAGAGCTAGTAATCAAGTGAAACAACCTAATATATGGAATGTACCTCAGAACTGAAGGGACACAACTGGTATTACAAACAATCTTGTAGTAATTTTGTAGTTAGGTTGTTCTGTCCCCCTCTTCTTTTTTTTTTTCCTCCTTCTGTAATAGACCTCTTACATCTGTGTTCCTTATATCACTTCCAGTGTTTGTACCTGTCCTTGAAAATCCCACAGAGGCTGGTTATAGAAGTGTCCTTTATAATGTTTAATTTCTTAGAGATACATCAGAATTTAAGTCCTGTTTGAGAAGCAGATCAAGATAAACACGTGTGTATTTATGGACTAAAGCCACACTATGGTTGCGGAAGCTCCTGTCCTCAATGTACTGACTTGTGTCATTCTGCAGCAGCATTCTGGCTGTAACAGCAAGGATGAATAGGCAGACCTGACTTCCCTTGTCTGGATGGAGCAAAACAAAGGTTAGGACTTCCCTCAACTATGAAGGGATCACAGTAATAAACTACTCTTGTATAGGTATTTTATGGGCTAATTACCTGTTACTAGCTCTTCTTGTACTGGATAGCAATATTGTGGTTTCTAGGTTGAGGGTCTTGGATTCAGTGAAAGCCATTTGTTTTTCCATAAAGTGATTCATAGTTTGGATCCCTTTGATGATGTTGTACAATTTATTTAGAAACAGTGATTGTTTTTATGATTTTTCTCGTTTCACTGAGACTTAAGAAAAAGATTTTGAAATCTTCATGCAATCTGGCAATATTGCACTGGATATATAGAGGTTGGTATATGGCAGATTTCATATGAAAAAAAATTAAGTCTTCTCTTTCATGTATAGACTTTTTTGATATAGTTTTTCATTATTTTCATTTTTGAGGACTTTATTTAGCTGAACTAGTCTACTTCTGCACACAGCTGGTCATACGAAATGATATGAAATTTAAAGTCTGGTGTCAACTAATTTCTCATACTTCTGAATTTATTTGTATTGTAAGGTCATAGTTTAGAGAGAGTAAATGTACTGTACTTAAGGATTGTTAGAATTAAGGCTGGCTAGCTCATTTGTGGGCTTTGATTCTAACTTATTGTAGATTAGAAATGTGGCACAATTTTTTAAAAGTATTTCTACCTATATTTTAGGAGACCTTCTTGCTCAGAATAAAGTTCATTTTATCTGTCTGAGAGACAAAAATGCCTTTTCCCTCAAAGAGCATAGTAGCTGGTTGAATTATTTTGCTTAAATTTGCAGGGTAGAGTGGGGAAGCAGAGTGAAAAGGGGGGTATCCATCTTGGGAAAAGAAGGAAGAAACAGAAGTGCAAAATTAAACAGTATGTTTCATGTGTGGATATAAAAAATGCTTAATAAATATCTGCCTGATAGAACTTGGAAGATGGCTGTGAATTCAGGGATGAGTCAGCTACTGTGGGAATCATCGAGTAACACAATATAGCCCATAACAAGCTTACAGGAGCTCAGATATTTCTTTCCCCAGTAGGTGAAAAGAACATGTAATCTTCTGTTTTCACTCTTTTTATGTATGTTTTTATAGCAAGAAAATATTTTCTTTTTAAATTTCAAATTTAATTCAACAGTTTGTCGCTCTTTTGAAAAGATTAATCCAACCAGATAAGCTCATTCAGTCAAAAAAAACAAAGCTGTAAAACCCTTTTTTGCCTTCTTAAATTGTGAACTTCTTACATATTTATGCTCAATTACATGCCTGTCCCATTTTTGCTGTCTGTCTAGACAATACAAATAAAAAAGTAAATTTGCACCTTTTCAATCCGAGACACTGAAAGGGAAGATCCAGATTGTTCCACAAGAATCATCAGGAAATGGAACAGAATGATTTTGCTAACAATCTAAAGTAAATTGCTTTGAGGAAGAGGAAACCTCTGTTTTAACTTTCTCACAAGTTATCTTTTTATTAAATATGGTTTGTCCAATATTTGCCACTTAATTATTGCTTTAGTAATCTTGAGTTAATGCATTTCGTTACCTTCCTGCACAGCATGAGTTGTTGCTTCTTTTTGCATATACTGCCTTTAAATAATAAGGGAGGTGATAATAATGCCATCAAAGACTCTCTGGAAGAGAGAACATTATATTGGTTCTGTTGTATTGAAGGAAGTTGTGTCCTGTGCGTTCATTGATTGTTCATGTATTTCTCAGATTGTGATTCAGTGGACGTTAACTTGTCCTGTGTTGAATGGGCAATCATCTTAGTCTCTGAATGGAGATCACATCTAGTAAATGAGAGTAGACTATTTCCAAACGTTCAGGAGGCTTAAAAGGATTTAACTTGCCTATTTCTGCATCTGAAAGATTAGCTGTGTTGACAGATCTTCCTCCTCTACTATATGTCATGATATTTTTGTCAACAGCTGTAGATTAATCGAATTTGCAGTGCAGTCTCCTGTGACATTCCTTGTCAGATTGTTTTCCTCAGAAATAATCTATACAGCAGTGTTTCTGTTTCTTTCCATGAACAATACAGGGAGCATCTGAGCATCTTTTCTGCTTCCCAGATAAACTAAAATGTTCTTCATGCTTTCCTTCTCCCCCATCACAGGGTTTCTACTGTATACAGACTGAGTCATTTTCCTCTTCAAATGCTCAGGTTGTTTGCTAGGTTTTTAAGCAGGCCATTGTGAACTACTTGTGCCAAGAATGCTCATTTTTAGAATAGAAAATCACTGTGGTAATTAACCTATGGCAAATATGTAATAGCTTCATTTTAATGGGGATTTTAAATTAGTCTGAAAAGAGATTTGGGGAGATATTGTTTCCCTTCCTCCCCTACTACCGTAGGCGTTTTGTGAATCCCACCAGATTAACACAGTTTGTGGCATAGTTTTTGTGATAGAACTCCTTGTATTAGAAATTACAGGGTTTACCAATTGGAATTTTATATTTACAACTAACTTAACACACTTTGAAAAATATTTTTATCTCATATCAGTATTTTACAAATACTCCATTTCTCAAGACCTGAGGTCGTAATTCACAGTATTGTGGCAAGACAGTGCTGTGAGAAGACCCCCCTGGGAGAAGACAGCTGGCTGCTCTTTAAGCTTTTGGGGTAACTCCCTTGCTGTACTCTGTTTCAAGTAACTTTGGATATGGGAGCTCTTCCCTTTGTGCTTGCCACTTTAGTTCCTTGTGGGGTGAGATTTAGAAGGATCAGGGCCAAAATTATGGGATTCTTGTCCAGATTTGACCACTCTGTCAGCCAACTGATAAGGTTTAATTTTGCCTTATGAATCAGTAGCAGGAGTGCAGTGCATGTTGAGTCAGGAAGGACAGCACTGTGGGTTCATGACCAGAAAGTTATTCCCGCATTCAGTACTCCAGATTTCCCTTCTTATCTTGCTAAGCTGCTCGTAGGCTTTTCAACTCTTGGCTCCTGTAACAAACATTTAAATGTGATCTAATGCTAAGTATTTCTTTAAAAACCCACATATTTACCCAGTAGCCGAGCACCATAAGGCACAATTTTTGGTAGCTATTTTATCAAACTTGGCTTCCACAAGACAGACAGCACTCAGGTTTGCTTGTTAGTTGAACCAGTCAAACAAGAAAACTTCTCTCATTAGTTACTTTGCTTAACTGTTCTTGGTGTACCTGAAAATGCCTCATAGTAGCCAAACAGCTGGGTACTCAGTAATCAAGCAATTATTTATTAGCAAACTTTGTTGTACACCTTACAAAAAAAAAAACCAAAAAACGGAACCAACAAAAAAAAACCAAACACCAACCGAACAAAAAAAGCAGTGGGGTTTCTTATGTAGCATGTCTCTTCATGCTTCTGTGCCTGGTAATAATTTTGTTTTTCCCTTTTCTTGAAAAATGAGATTTTCTTTTTTATTAGATTGTCAGCCTTGACTGTTTACTCTTTTGAATATGAGATTTGGTGCTGTGAGGGAGGAATTTAGCACCACACACTGTTGGTGTGCAGCAAGAAATGAATGAAAGCTGTTTAATCACCCTTAGCTATGAACGTCGACCAGCATGACATGGCCTATTGGTCTTGTTGAAGTTGTCCTTACTATTAACCTTTTTTTATTTTGTACTGTGGTAGCAGCTGGGAAGCCTAATGAAAAAATCAGGATCCTCTTGTAAACACTATAGAACTGTTTTATTAGTTACTGACTCAGAGCTCTGGGCAGAGCCCCACTTTGCTTTTCCTGGGGGATCTGAAGCATGAGAGCAGAGGAGGAAAAAAAAGGAATATAAACCAACATGGGGAGCAGAAGAGGTGGCTCTTCTTATAACCTTTGGGTGTGTAGAAACTTAGGCGTAATGAAAAGCTGCAGTGATTTCTGGAAAGCAAAAAGCTGAGAGGGTTGGCTAATTGGAAAGCACACTTGAGTTGTTGGATTGGAAGGGAAGCTAAACACAGACTTGTTTTAAATAAGAGGTACAGGGGCTTTCTGGAGAGAGAACAGTGATAGGGGCTCTTATGCTTGGGTACTGGGCTGCTTGGAGATTGGTGGTTTGTGTTTGGTGGGAACAGTGTGAGGTGGTAGGAGGACACTTGTAGGGGGGAATAGGAGCTAGTGAAAAATACTTGAGAACCACTGGCTTGAAAAGATGTGATAAAAATGGAGCAAACGCAGAAGTTCACAGCTTGCTGGTTGCTTAGTCATTGTCAGCTGGAATTGCTTTTGTATTATTGGCCGGAAAGGTTGCAAGAAAGAATTTAAGAGCAAGGCTATCAGTCAGAATTTTTAAAAAATTTGTTTCTTTGTTTAGAATGTTCCTTTTTTCCCCACACTAAAAAAACATGTATGTGACTTGAGGGCAGGTGGAAAAAGGTAATGTTTGTCCGCTTCAAATATTGAAAATAGGATTGTTTGGCCTTTTGTGTTTTAGTTTAGTCTTGCAATTTATCAGGCTCTCTTAATAAATAAATAAGCAGCGAACAGTGCTATATACAGTAACATCGAAGGGATGAGTCAGTATGTGCTGTGTAGCCTGAAATAGTGTATCAAAACCTTTGTAATGAAAATGAACAAGAGACAGTGAGGCAACAGTAGACATCAGCTATAAAGTGGAATGTGGTGAGAGGGAGAATACTCTTCCATGTTTTGAAAAACTTTTCTGTAATTGAAGTAACTTTTAAAAAAAAGTTTCAAAAATTAATATCAAAACAAGGCTATTGTATCCTAACAAATGGGGAGAAAAAAATTAGTTGTCTTGAAAAATATGTAGAAGGATCAACAATAGGGTGTTTAAGAAAAATGTTTCCAATCCCTTAAATGTCAATTTCAATGTTTTGCTTTCACTATATTTTTTTAATTTAATATACATAAATAGAAGTATAAATACATACTTCATATGTATTTATTTTTGGAGGCAAATTGTTAGCAATAAACATAAATAAAATTAGTGCCAAAAGAAGCACTATGGGGTGTCATCTATTTGAATTTCTGTAAGACCTTTGATGTGATCCCCTGCAATATCAATCTCTCTAAACTGGAGAGATATTAATTTGATGGGTGGATTGTTGGGTGGATGAGGTATTGGTTGATGATCACATCCTGAGGGTAGTGGTCAACAGCTCAGTGTCCCAATGGACATGGGTGACAAGTGTCTATGGTCTAAGAGGTCCATATATACTCAGGGGTCCTGTCCTGGGAGCAGTGCTGTATAGACAGTGGGATTGAGCGTACCTTCAGCAAGTCTGCAGACATCACCAAGCTGAGTGGTGCTTCACACCTGAAGGACAGGATACCATATAGATGGACCTGGACAAGCTCAAGGAACGGACCCATGGGAACCTCATGAAGTTCCATAGGGTCAAGTGCCAAGTGCTGCACCTGTGTTGGGGTAACCCCCTTTATCAATGCAGGCTGCAGGATGAAGAGATTGAGAGCAGCCCTGCTGGGTCTGAGAATGACTTGATATTGGTGGATAAGAGGCTGGACATGACCCAGCAATGTGCATTCACAGCCCAGATAACCAGTTGTATCCTAGGCTGCATCCAAAGCAGCATGGGCAGCAGGATGAGGGAGGGGATTCTGTGCCTCTGCCGTGCTCTCATGAGACCCCATCTGGAACACTGCATCCAGCCCTGGGGACCCCAGCACAGAGAGGACACTGACCTGTTGGAGCACCCCAGAGGGAGACCACGATGAAAATCAGAAGACTGGAACACCTCTCCTGTGAGAAAAGGCTGATAGAGCTCTGGTTGTTCAGCCTGGAGAAGAGAAGGCTTCAGGGAAACCTTGCTGCTGCCTCAAAAGTTCAAGGGAATCTGTAAGAAAGGTGGGGACAAACTTTTTAGCAGGGCTTCTTCCCATACAAAAAACAGTAATGGTTTTAAACTAAAAAAAGGCTAGGTTTAGATTAGACAGAAGGAAAAAGATTTTTACAGTAAATGTGTTAAAACATTTGAACAGGTTGCCACATCTCAAGAGAGGTGATGGATGCCCCATTCCTGAAAACATTTAAATTCAGGTGGGATGGGGCTTTGAGCAACTGGATCTAGTTGAAGATATCTCTGCTTATTGCAAGGGGATTGGAATAGATGACCTTTAAAGGTCCTCTCAAATGCAGACTATTCTATGAAATTAAATAGCTTGCTGTTAATTTGAGCAAGGACATCTTCATGCTACTACTCTCTGACTGGACATTACATTTATAAATCACAGAATCATAGAATGTTGAGGGGTTGAAATGGACCTTAAAGATCATCCAGTCCCAACCCTACCTGCCATGGGCAGGGGCACCTCCCTTTAGTCCAGGTAACTCAAAGCCTTATTCCAGCTGGTTTTGAACACCACCAGGGTAAATAGGATTCATAATGAAGTTATTTTTTAGATTAGGTATTTGTTCTTTCATCTGTTTGTATTAGAGAAAGTGTAGTGTGAGGGAGAGAGAGATTAGCTTTGATGCCTGCTTTTCTGTTGCTGTGTTCTGCTGTCTGAGGGCATGAGCTATAACTCTCTCAAAATGAATCATATATATTCTCTTCTCCTGTCTTTTGAGTGATTATCCCAGTGGAAGTAAAATTGGAGCCTTGAAACTGATTGAGAAATGTCTGTTCATAAAAGTGCTTGATTTCTTTCTTCTGGATTAATCTCTGAATATATCTTGACACGTCTGAACTTTTTAACTCAAAGGAATGAGTTAAATTCCTTCCATTTATTTATATTTTAGATGGCAAATGCATTAACTTTCTGTGATCATTGAGTAGCTGTCATCCATCATCTGCAAAATGAGGGTACCCTCTCAATACAAATACAAAAGTTGCATTCCTTTTAAGAACATCTTAATATCTCCTTTACAGTATTTCCTCCCCCAGATGTTTTAAGTGAAGTCAGGTCCCAAGACATAGAGAGATCTTGCTTTTAAAGGGAGTCCAAATTGTTTGAAAATCACTCTTGCCTTTGGAGATCAGAGTGAGACAATTAAATAATTGTGGTTTTGAAGAAAAAAGAGGAAAAAACCCTGAGATCTTTTCCGTAGCTGCCTCGCTCAGAGCAGGGGCTTGAGAGCAAGCTGAGTATTGCATGATTCAAGAAGAAATTAGATTCTGATGTGGAAGTAGATGTCTGAGTGAAGGACTCTGCCATTCAGTTCCCAGAATATATTATGAGCATGCCACAGGGGCCCTGAAACAGTCTCTTCCAATCTGATGTATGCTGTGTACCATGAGATTCTCTGTCTATTAAATGTAAAACCTGCTGTGAATTAGTACTGTGAAACACTGTAAGAGGCTGCCTAGAGAGGTTGTGGATGCCCCATCCCTGGAGGTATTCAAATCTGAGTTGGACAGGGCTTTGAGCACCTGGTCTGGTAGAACATGGCCCTATCCCCATGCAGGGTGGTTGGAACTAGATGGCTTTTAAGCTCCATTCCAACCCAAATAATTCTGTGATTCTGTGAAAATCTAGGAGTTAAAAAATCATGATCTTTCCTTAGGTAGACGTTTACTTAAAGTGTGTACTGTAATAAAATGTGGCATCATACTTTGGGTTAGAAAACCTGCTATTGTTATGAGCCAAGCCTCTTGGTTCATTTCCTGAGCTTTCTCAGCACTGCCCCATTTGTAGAAAAGCTGTCTTGCAAAAAATACAAGACAGAATGGAAATTATGGAGATGAGCATTTATATCTTCACCTGATGATTCTGACAGAGCATATGAAAAAAGCCAAATGCAAGTGTTTGCCTTTTAAAAACTTATTTTTCTCAGTGTCAGATAACCCTACTGTTAAACCCTGTCTCTCCAGTAGGCACAGGCAAGAGGTTATTTGCCATTAGTTGATTGTTTGGCCTCTCCATGAAACATGAAATATGGAAGTATCAAGAACATTTTGTGAAGTGATTAACAGTGATTCTCAGCCACTCTATCCTTTCTGTATAAAGAGGGTTGTCACAAGACCTTGTGATAATTCATGCTCTTACCAATTTGTTCAAATTAGCTTTTCCTTCTCCTGTAGTTGTCGTCGTTCACAGACCTGCTTCATCACCCAGAGCTCTCAGCAGATCATGGAATATTTTATTATGTTCAGAGGCCAGTACAAGATTGAGGGCATATTCTGTGGTGCTTACTGAAGCAGTTTCTCTTTTGATCTTCTGTGGATCCAAAAAATTTGTTTAAAAATTCTGTCTGTACACTGAATGTTGTTTTTGTCTTTTGCAGAAGCACGGCTCTGTAGGATTATGATTTTCTGTTGTGTGGCATGGCTTTATTGTCCACTGAATTCTACTTGCAGTTCCTATTGTAATGCAGTTATGTGATGATGAATATAAATGATTGGTATAAAACATATAGGCTAAACCATCTGTATCTTTTCAGCAATGTATTTTAATAGAAGGACTGGCAGGGGAAAGGATTAGGGTATAGCAGAAGTATACAGGAAACTGTCATGCTTTTCCTGTATGTAATAAATCTGTCTCATTGTATGCTTATGTGGCTTAAACTGAAGTCTTCAGTGTTTCAGGTGTTAAGAGTAGCCTTAGACTATCCAAATGTCACTTTTCAGTGATTGTCATAGACACATATTCTCAGAGGGCTGCTGGTTAAACCTGTAAATGTCTTGCCAAGATCCAGTTCTTCAACTCTTTTCTCTCCTTTTTATGAAGAATGGACTGAATGTCTGTCCTTCACCTTGTTTTTCGAGTGCTTTTTGAAGTCGTACCTTACAGACATACTGTTCTTTTAGTTACTGAGAGGCAAGGCCAGAGTGCTTGTCATGGGGGCAGTGCCATGCTAGTGAGCTTCCTTGTGTTGCCACTGGCATGACCTGGGGAGAAATGATGTCTGTCCCCATCACTTTTCAGCCATGTTAGTGCCCAGTGAAGTGCCTGTGTTTGTCATCAGGTTGTTATTTCTAGCCCAAAGGAGAAGGCTAAGCAGGAGGATCTGAAGCAAGGCTAGAATATCCCTTTCATTCACAGCCACAACTAGGTCACCTGCAACCAAGCATAAAGAAGCATTCTCTTTTGGCTGATAACTGTGTCATTCCAAAGGATTTGTTCCTCTCACTGGAGAACTGCAGCACCTACCCTGTGCAGCAATGATGGGTCTGATGTAAGGGCTGGCTGTAGTTGCCTCGTTACTGCCTCCGATCGTAGATTAGATGTTGACGTATTTAACCACTTCAGTAACACAGTGGTTTAGACTAATTCAACTACAATATTTGTCTTCTAAGGACTACATAAAAGCCACTTTAATAAGATGAATGCTCTTGTTTTTGTATAATAACAACTAAGTGTACCCCTGCAGAACATCAACCCTCTCACTTTTTTACTAGCTGCTCATTTGGGAGTGGATGAATGAGTTGCAAGGAAACAATGTAAATCCCTGGTGTCACATTATTGTCCTTTTTCTTCATGGAATCCAAGTTCTGTTGCACTCATGGAGACTACAACTATTGTGCATATTTACCATTAAAAAAGTGGGTTTTTTCAACAGTCTGGCGATTTCTTTTTATGAAGCCTTGTACTTCAGTATGATGGTTTCATTCTGTCAGATACCAGTATTGTCATGGTGTTACTCTGCAGTTAAAGTTTTTGTTTACTTAAATGCTGTGTGACTTGAAATGGTTTCACTGGTGTTTATCAGTATTTGCTGTAGGATAGATTTGCTTTGCTTTTACTGGGCATCAAAGCAGGTTTTTTCTTTTGAACTCAGAGCAACTGGAGTGACTTAGCAGGATTTTTCTTCAACATGAAATCTCTTAAGAAGGGCAAAACTTTGGATCTCAGGAAAAACCAAAATTTAGGGGCAGGGTATTCACTCATGATACTAAGTTGACTGGATTGTCTGGAAAGTTCGTACTACAGCAGTATGCAAAATCAATTTAATCAGTTTGCATGAAAAGACAGGGAAGTTTCCTTTAAACCAAAATGTCAATTAAGAGATACAAACTTTATGAATGTACCAGGCCTGACTATACTCTGTTATTACATCTAATGGGTTTAAAATGACCTTAGTCATCTCACTGCTTCCTCAATTATTCTTTTCTTTTTATAAATTTACAGTAATTACAGCTTGGCTATGATCTACTTGCATTATTCTGCTCAGCTTTTAATATTATAAAATAATCTGAAATGCTTTTTTATTGATACAAACATTGCATTATGGAGTTTCACAAACAGATTTACGAACAGTTTATTTGTTTCTACTTAAAAGCAAAGACACAACCTGTAGCTTTTGGAAAGGGGCAGACAGTGCATTAAATGTTATTTTAAGATGTAAGAGCTTTAGTTTCATGTCAATAAGGATTCTGATTTTTCAGCATAGCTAATGTATGATGCTTGCAATAGTAAGTTTGGATGATAGGTTGGGTTGTACATATAACATCACATGTCTTATTGCTACTTTTTCTTTCTACTAGCCTCTCAACCAAAAAACAGGAAAATGTGAATAAAAAGCAGTGGAGTCTTAAAATCCCATCTTCAGGTTGAGTCAATACTACCCACTCTGTACCACAGTCTGAAACTGAGGCAATTTATTTTTGAGAGAAGTCCACTTAATGAGTGTGATATTCTAAGGAGATTGATAGGCAAAATGCAATTTCTTTCTTCAGAAACCCAGATGTTTTTGCTAACTGTAGTTGTCCATTGGTGGTGACAAATTTCTGCAGAACAGCATTTCAGGAATGTTGTTTCTGAGTTGAAAGAGAAATTCTTCATGTTGAAGTTTATTGTACTCATTCCAATAGCATCATTTCTATTCTGCAGGAAGTTCTGGGCTTTTAAGTAGAGTGGAAAACTTTCCATTCAAAGTAAAATTTTTTGCAGGAACTAAAATCCCCAAACATTTCTTTATAATTAAGTAGTAATTTTAGAAAAGCTATTGAAAATAAAATTGCACTTGAAAGCTTAGTGCAGTCTTTCAACTCAGCTGCAGCCCTTCATTCTAAGTCTGTAGAAGGGGACACTTGTGAACTCCCTTGAGGAGAGCCTCATGTCCTCGGTGGCACTGGCTTCACAGCAGCCACTGTGGTTGGAACATTGCTGTAGCAAATATCTGAGCTCTGCAGAAGCCCCTTAGGAAAGCTAGTGAAACATGAGCCATAATTCTGTCTATATTTTTCTAGAAATTCCTCCAAACCAGTCATGTTAACATGTCTGTGAACTGACATTTTTCCTCTGCAGCCTATTGATCTGAAACGTTCTTTGGAAGTTCTTAATACCTGGTACGCATTCTGGCCTTTCCATAACTGTACTGCTTCTGGTCACTGCCATTGTTCAAGAAAGAGCCTACAGGAATTGTCAGGAAGGCCTTGCCCTCAGGTGTTGGAAGGTTTTGTTTGAGGAATTGACATTCTGTGTTTGATCTTGCAGGAATTCTTCAATGGGTGAAGCTGATAGATAACTTTGAGGCTGAGTATGAGTATGTCACCAATGAAGGAACAGTGTTCACTTTCAAGACAAACCGCCATTCTCCAAATTATCGGTTAATCAACATTGACTTCAGTGATCCAGAGGAATCCAAATGGAAAGTTCTCGTCCCTGAACATGAAAAAGATGTTCTAGGTAAGAGTTTGTGTCAAGTTAAAGACATTAGGTTCTGCTTTTTCCAAATTAATTCAGTAATTAGTCTATTGAATGATCTTTTACAGACCTTCTTGCTTTTTTCCTGTGTCTAAACTTTGTTTAGAATTTGCAATTAAAAGACTTGCTGAGATACAAGTGATTCAGAACATCTTTCTCTCCAACGTCCTGTGTGGCCCTAGTGTAATTGCTTCATCTGTCCTTGTTCTAATGTTGTGTTTGTAGGAAATGAGGGGAAAGTATTTTCGTGCTTCATGTCAGTGAAATAAATGTTTACTAGACTGTCAGGGATTACAAGAGGGACTTTGTAAGCAGAAAGAAGGGAAAGAGCAAATCTGGCAGTACTGCAGCATGCTTTGATGAGAATTGGTCAGAATTTGAGACAGGATTTCTTTTGTTCCTGGAATAAGAGGAGTAAACAATACTTGAAAAAAAAAGCCTCAGGAAAGTAAGGACGTGGAATTCTTGAAGTATAGAAGCAAGTTCAAAACATAAATCTTGGGATTTTTGTAATTAATGTAATTAAAATAAAGGTGTATTTTTTAATCCCATGATTTTGCAGAAAGTTCTGTGAAAGCTTAGAATTAGTTTCAGATAATACAGAAAAACCTCCTCTGAGCTGTTTTTTGACAGATGCCTAGTGTACAAGTGTACATTTATGTAGTTTACTCTCCATAAAGTACAAGATACAATTGTGATTTATCTGACTAGCATTTTAGTTCTTAAAAAATACTCTGAATTTTTTATTTATCAGTTTTTGTACAAATTCCTTCATGTTTGCTACTTTTGCAGTGAAGAGCTGCTTTGTAGAATGAGTAGAATTCTCTATGTGTATCTGATTTCTGTGTGCATATACAGTAACTTCTGTCTTTCCTCACTGAGACAAACCTATTTTACTTCTATTTCAAAGTCATCTTAAGGCTTTTGTCACTTAAAAAAAAATCTTTATTTCTGTCTGCAGTTCACAATGTGCCCTGTGTGATTTCTATCACAGCCTAGATGTCCTCAGTGTGACATAAATCTTGATTTTAAACATATCCAGAATTGTAGTGATGTTGCAAATGACTGGGGTCTAGAATATTGAGAAAATTTTAATGAATGGAAATGTAGCATATTAGAGCTTGGTGAGGCACAAATACTTTCTTAAGATTGGGAATTATTTGAATCAGGAACAACCTGCATCTTAAATGAAGTATGTTTCAAGTCCTAAGCAGAGAATTAGTAATAGATGTAAGTGAAAAATTGCTTCCAAGTCTTAATTTTGATCATGTGCAAATTCATTGGTAGTGTGTTAAGTTATGCTTAAGTTATGAGGAACAGCAGTTTATGAAGTGAGACCAAATTGAAGAATTGACCTGGACACGGTGAGTGTATAAACAGAATGGGACAGAAACCTGTGAATGACATGAAATGTTATTACCATGTGTGGGTTTACATGGAAAGTGGTCTAGGCAGCCAAAGGAGCTTTGACCAGTGGCTCTGTAAGCATTGATTATCTATTCCTTCCCAGTAAGATAAATGCCAGATCTGCTCTTCCCGTACACTATAATATTTAGCTCAATTTCATTTTGGTTTCGTTATAAAGGTGAAGTCGTGATGAGTTCATGTTCATGCACAAACAACAAAAAAAAATAATGCATGCGACATTCATTTAATGGCTTATACATGACAGCCTTGACAGTACAAACTTAACAAGAACTGCACTAAAAAAACTGAAAGCTCAGATGAATGGGTTTGCTGAGGGCACTGGCCTTTAGACTGTAAACCCAACAGGCATTCAGCTCTTAAACACTTGAAAGCAAACATCATCCGTCATATAAAACCATCAGGGTGACTTTCAGGAATATGTTGTGTGTCATTAATCTTTTACTGTAGTTGAATGTGCAGCCAGAACAGGCAATCATATGTCAACTTCTCTCTATAGCTTTTTGGAGTAGTATGTAAAGAAATTGGATTGAACTAACAAATGAAAGCGTCTCCATAAGAAGAGGAGTTCTAAGTAGATCTTAATAACTCTATAGTAGATCTTGCAGAAAAGTAAATTTAAATTATTCAGTTGCTGATTTGTTAGAGACACCTGCAGATGAGTGTTGTATCCTTAGCACCAAAATATGGGAGTTTTTTCATGTTCAGGAAGTTGTAGTCCTGAATAAATAAAAAACCTCACTCCTTCACTTGATGTAACCAGCAAGCCAGCCAGTCTACATGTCTTTTTTAATCATTCCAAGCTTTGTTAAGGAAGACATAATTATAGCAATGACAGTTAATAATTCATTCTTGAAAACCTTGAAATCAAGTGAATTTGATTTGGGTGATGAAGAGATGACAGTGTAATGAAGCTCTTTCTGCAAAAGCTAAGACAGCAGTGATTCAGAGGGTAAGTGGGTATTACTGCTTTTTACTTAAGTGTGGGAGTGACTTTAACAAGATGTTATTTAGCTGTATTAGTATTTCTTCACAAGCATTATAGTTAGTGGTACCCTAGGTCACAAATGTGTTTTATTGGGATATATGGATCCTACTCTGGTATGACCTACCTGGAAGACATAGCCTGTTCATTTCTGTGTCTTAACTTAGATTCAATTTCATACAAGCTGCAGTTACAGAAATAGATTTATTTACAAATAGTAAATTCAGGATTGAGAATTGAGAATCTCTACCAGTGCCCATCACTAGCATAAAGAAATGTTCCACAAAGTATCATTGTATTCTTAGAAAGATGCTACAGCTAATACAATCTAACCAAGAAATAAACACACATGCCTTCATGATGGTGTGAATGTCATTTGGTTTCCTCAACATATTCTTTAAGATAGGCTTTTCTGTTGGCTTTGACCCTTTCTTTTTCAAGAACTGTTTGTAAATGAGATAATTTGGGAAATAAAGGGAAAAATCAAGCATATTCCTGCAGTGAGGTTGTACATGCACTTTACTCACTTTACAGCTGTCAGCAAGGATTTTACACAGAGATGAGGTAAATTAGATCTCAACTCTGTGAGCTGAGGGAAAGAAATAAATGACAGCTATTTTAAAGGAAGTTGAAGAGGGTGCCTCAGAACATATTGTAGTGTGATGAGACTAATTTCCTTCCCTTTGTAGTTTGTTTATAAAATGCTAGTTTTAGTTTTCAGGGGGTCTGAAATAAAACCACAGGAGAGATTCACATCTGACATTGAACTTGTGCTTTAAATGACCACATAGCTGCAAGAAGCGTGCTGAATTGAAAGGCAGCTATGACACCATAAATGCAGACTGACCATAACAGACCTGCAGCCCTAGTTCTAAGGCACAGGGTAAACCTGCTGGGTTTAGAAGGTTAAATGATTTACTTTGGGAACTGTTACACCTCCCCATTGCACCAATGCACCATTGCACTCAACACCCATTGAGTGTTCAGTACTGGTAGAGCAGGGAGAGCTGGAGAGCAGCAGTTAGTATCCAGTCCTTTCCTTGTGGCAATGAAAAGCAGAATAGATAACCTGAGTAAGGAGGACTGAGGAATAAAACATATTCCTGAATGTATTGTAGATGAGAGGATCTTGAACAGTTCCATGAATCTCAGTTTGCCATTTAACAAGCAGAGGCAAAGGCAGCAGTGCTCCCTGTACCTTGTACCCATCTGCACACCTAAACTCAGCGCATGTAAAATGCTTCCCTTTCCTCAGCTGCAATTCCCAGGTGGAAAATAGTATTTTTCTTTATACCTTTATCCTGCTAACTAATTCGTAAATGTGTGGGAGATGGGGAGGTGAGTTACTGCAGCTGAAATTTGTGTTTTGGCATTGTAGTGAAGCCAGGAGGGAAAGTCTGGAAGGAGCACCAAATCCTTGACTTGTTGTAATTGGTTGAAGCTTTCCCATTAACTTTAACATGGCAGGCTCCCACTGAGGATGGGGTCTCAGTGAGAAGATATATGCTTTATATTGTGAGGGCTTGTCAACATTTACTTACTAGTTTCAGAATTATTAATGTTTTATTCAAAATTGCTCATGCTTTCCCTGCAAGTCTACTCATAAGTAGCCTTGAGTGATGGTTTCAGGTCATTCTAGTTGGGATCAGCATTGGTACCTGTTAATCTGCAGAGACAGTGAAGTTTATGGTCACTGTCTGTGATGACCAAAAAAACCACCATGACCTTCCCAACCTGTCTTGCAGGTCTTGTCTTGTCTACAGCTTTGGCCATCCATTGAAATCCATTAATTATTCTCACTCAACAGTACATGCGTTGAATGGATGCATAAGCACAGTGTACATTGAGTAACTCAGCAATTCCTGCTGAAGCTCTCTGGCTGCTTGGCTCTTCTGGTGGGGTGTGTTCTCCATCAGCATTTCATCCTGCATCTGTCAAAGCATGTTTGTACATTCAGACACTTAACATGCTGTAGTTAGTGCTGCAGAAAGGAAAGGTCAAATCTGTTTTAAGTCATTAAGGTTAGTGGCACGGATGTTTAGTGTGAGGATTCAAACCTTTTTTTTCGCTGAAACGGTTTCAAAAAGTTGTTCATAGCAACATTGCAAGTGCCAAGTTAGCGGCTTTGTGACTAATGACAGCTGTCAAAATTTTAAAAAGAGGTTTTGGAAAGTAGCAGTATATTAATTTCTGGATGGTTGAACTAGAAGTTCTAGACACAGTTGAGCTCAGTTTTCTAGGCCTTGTTAAGAAGTGTATCTCCTCTAGGCCAAATTTAGCTACTGAAGAATTGTGTGTAACCTACTAGAGTCACTGAAGGGGTCACTGTACTGTTCAGAGAGAACTGGCCAGTACCAAGGATAGTTGTTCACACCTGCTTTCAGTACTTAGGACTGCCTCCAAGTGTCTTCATCTCTCTCTCTGAGAGATCTTTCCTGAAGCAAGGTGCTCAGGTTGGAGAAGGCAACCTCTTAGTGTTTATTGTGTAGTAATATAAATCCTGTGCCTGATGTTTGTTGAAAGTAGGTAGGTGTATCCAGGAGAGTAACTGCTCTGTTCATTGGTATTAACTGAAAATAAATTGACCTATACATTGGAGAGGTTTCAGATAGTTAGCTTTTAAAAAAACATCACTTGTGTGTGTGAAAGTGCTCAGCAATCAATTCACAGTATCCCAGAATGGGGTATCCAGAATAAATGCAGCACTTGCACTCTAAAGGTGCTTATTTTTTCTCCCCATTTGTCTATAAAGAGTGCCTACAGCAATGGTGTCGGGCTTAGACAGGAGATTTGAAATCACACAGTCTTAAGAGTTCCTAGGAAATACTGAGGCATGCAGGATGCATCCTGCACTGCACAAGCAAAACCAAAAGGTTGGTTGCTAATGCAACACACCCAGCGGTATCTGTGGTTCTCAGTGCTGAGCATGGAAATAACAGACTCAACTTAAAGCTTGCAGTCAAAAAATAGTTCTTGTTAATAATTCAACATTGTTTTAGCTTGCTGTGTATGTAAGTGTTGGTTCTTAGTGTCTTCTTTTTCTTCTGGTCTTTCAAGTCTGCTTCAGTGTTTTTCTCTATTTTGATTTTTGCGTTTCTTTTAGCTGCCATTACTGTAAGTTTTGGAGGCAGTTAGCAATGCACCAAACCCAGTTATAATACAGGTACTGTACACAGAAGCTGTGTTCCTAAATTTCATGGAATGTTTTAAAAATGTTTGGCATTGGCTTCTCATCTGTTATCTTCACCTGAGAGCATCTAATTTGTAAACCAAAGAGGTGATGGAGAGTTGATTGCTGCTTCCTAGGCAAGTTCCTTAGTAGCAGAAATCCCCACAAAAGACAGCAGCCTTATTCCTGAGCAATTGAATCTTTTTACTAAAAAGAGTAATGCCTCTTCATAAATATATGTCAAAGTAACAATGTACATCAGCTCTTAATGAAAAAATCTATTAAACTGAACTGTTTAATCAAATAATTAGTGAGGAATTAAAGCATCACCTCAGTGTAATTTTAAAATAAAAATCCCATAATTTTTTTTTGTTGAGGCAAAGCTATATATTATATACATTTGAAGTTGATCTGAGAGTGTTTATAATCCATTTTGTGAAACTTTTTTCAAGAAATTTTGAGAGTAAAACTGGACATTTTAATTATAAATGTAGCTGAGAATACTTGTGGAATTCATGGGATCTCACACTCATTGCAGAGACAATAATTCTGCGTGCAAAAAAAGTGTGCTACTGTTGGGATGCTAACTTTAATTCACATTTGTGTTAATAAACCACGTAAAATGTTGAAAATTTGTGCAGAGACGATGTAAAAAATATTTTAAATTAATACATATTCTCCTTGTGTATACAGCCAAGAATGATTCTGTATTTCAAAATATGTAATTGAACTACTAACTTAAGACGTTTATTATGTTCTCCAGCCTCACTTAAGAAATTTTAGACACCTTAGAGCTAAAATTACACATCAATTACTAATTTATAAACAGTTTAATGTTATGCTGTACCTTATTATTTCAGGTCATGGCTGAAATTTCAGTTAGTGTTCTCTGGGGCTTTGGTTAGAAGATTCCCAAATTTAGACTAGAAGCTTATGAAGGAGTTGGAAAGTTTGAGGGTAAAAAAAATACGAATGGTGGTGTTTGGGAAAAGGGGCGTAATAAAGCTTTATTTAGGTGTTTATGAAACATAACTTTACATGTCTAGAAAGACAAGTATTACATTTCACTGGTCCTTCAAAAACAAGCTAAAAGGATTTGAAGGTCCTTGAACTCTAGGGGTCATGACAGACCTGAGCTCTATATGAAAGCATATATGATGCGTTCAGAATAATGAATTTTGACCTTCAGTTCAAAAGAACTTGTTACCCTTAATGGAAGGGGCACAACATAAAACTTGGAACTTTTATTCTGGAACCTGAATATGCGAAGATGCATTTATAAGACTGTCTTCTTCTCAGCTCTGTGAATTCAAATTATTTGGTTTTATAGGATTTTGAGGAAACTGGAAAGAGCTGTTAAGATGCGAATAGCATAAAATGGTGTAAAACTGAAATTCTGTCAGTTTTTTTGTGCTTATGTTCTGATAATTTTTTCCTCCAATGTTGTCACATTAAACTCTCCATCTCACAGTGCTACTTTGGCATTAGAGTGTACCCCTGTCAGTCCTATCTCAGATTTCTTACTCATTTGGTTCCATCTCCTTGTTCTTTGTTTCCAGCACATAAAACAAAGCCAGTGTCCAACACTGGTATTTTGCCCAAGATTTAGATTTCCAGTCTGCGTTGTCAGAGAAGAAGTTTGTATATGTAGTTGGAAGAGAATAAGAATCACTTCCTCACCTAGACTTAGAAACAAATAAAAATGCCCCACATTACCTCCTTAAGGATACTTCCTTGAATTTTTAACTTTGCTTGTATTTTGTCTTGCTTGTATTCAAGTTGTGAATTAATGAGAAGTTAAAATACTTTTGTTGTAAAGTAATTTCTTAAATGACAGAAGTACTGAGCAAGATTCAGATGTTTTAATCTCTCTCCTGTCTGTGTGAATAAATAAATAGACTTTTCACTAGAGATCTAAAGCCAATGGCACAGGAGACAGGAGAGAATATGTTACATGGTATATTGTGGCTGAACTGGAGCTCCAAAGAGTTTCTACACTTTACAGGCTATAAAGATGGAGATTGAAGTGAGATAGTCAGTAGAACCACAGAGATTTTTAGAAATTGCCAGCCCAGATAATTTTATTTTAATTGGTTTTAATTTTCTGAAGTCCAGTTGAAAAATTGGCATGCCATGAAATAAAGGTTCACATATGTCTAGTAATTATTCCAAGAAACAAACTCAGGATGGGAAAAGTTCTCTAGAGCAGAAGCAGCTTTCATTCCTGCATAGCTGCACAGACAAGGTGGGACTAGAACTAGGAGTGCCAGGAGAGACATAAAGGCAGTGAACCTCTGCAGAGGGATTTATTCCTAGATCCATTTGCTGGATTGAGTTCACCATGCTGCATCCTGCTGCTGTTACCTTACAGTCTCAAGAATGCTGTTTAGTAACATTATCATCTTCAATAAGCACGTTGGGATTTTTTAACGGCATGATGAGAATATCACCCCAGAATAGCCCTTTTCTTACACCCAGCAGGGCTTGCTTGCAAGAGTAGTTTCCTGATTACTTCAGCAATAGAACCAAGACAAATAGTAAGGTCTAGGTTCTGTACCTCAATGTGCAATACGGGATCATGTCTTTTTTTCCTTATGAGTTTAGTTTGAGTATAAATCAAAATGATTGTTTTGATTTTCATGACTTTCCATAAGTATTGCTGGCAAAGATGTTTTGCTTGGGTTATGCATTGAAGTGTGTGATATTTAAGAGCAGTATTGATCTATAAATATCCCAAATGCATAAGCATATTGATTAAGCAATTCTTTATTCCTGTGTCTGCATAAATTAACTTTAAGCGGCATGGTTAATGCATTTCCAGAGAATGTCAGATTTTATTTTGAGTTCATTTACAAAGATTTAAGAGTTAAAGGCAGTGAGTGTCAGAAATTTTGCTGCATGCACTTAGGTATGCTTAAGAATTTTAGGATCAGAGTATGTCTGATTATTTTCTTTCTTACTTTTTAAAATTGTATTTTCCGTGGATTTGTTTTTCTTTTCCATGCTGTGCAGAATGGGTTGCTTGTGTGAGGTCCAATTTCCTGGTTTTGTGCTACCTGCATGATGTGAAGAATATCCTGCAGCTTCATGACCTAGCCACTGGTGCACATCTCAAGACTTTTCCCCTAGAAGTTGGTAGTATTGTGGGATATAGTGGCCAAAAGAAGGACACTGAAATATTCTACCAGTTTACTTCCTTTTTATCTCCAGGTAAGATTTTTTGTCTCATGTTATTGTTCTTTTTCCTGAGAACAGTGTCTTTCTCATTTTCTCTAGTTTAGTAGTTATTTGGTATATTGGTATAAAACTGCTTCCACCTGTGTTAGCAGTGATTGTGCACATAAATATGTATCAGTCTTTGATCCATCAAGCCTAAATAATGTGCCTGCTAGTATTTGAGACACCTGCATTAAGACTCAAGACTGACTTGTACTGGGGATAAAATTGTAGTATCCTCACAGTTCTTGCTTCATACAGCAAGATAGTAGGTGAAAACTTCAGTAAAAGATAATTGTTAATGTGTTTAATGTGATTTTCAATCACAATTTTAAAGAATGTTAATAAAAGTCACAGAAATCGTTCTCTGACAATTTTATGATTCATTTATGCATTGCCTTATTTGAGCATCCTTATTATCTGTCCTTACAGTACTTGGTGTTGTTGGATTGCTGTAGGAATTGTCTTTGTACAGTCCTGCAAAGCTGGAGCTGTCCAAAGCATTACATTATACAGGTGTGGCAAAAAATGTATTTACTGTTCACTCTTTTTTTTCCCCTTCATTCTTCATTGCCCAAACAATCAATACTTAATACAACACAGGATTAAAATATCGAATATCTGCCTTTGAAGAGGCAGATGGGGTTCAGCATCTTTATCTTCTTCCAAGGTTTTGTATCATAAGGGGATAAAAATGTTATTATAACATCTGACCTGTGTTTTTGCTTGTTTCAGTTAGAGCCCAGCAACATTACATTGCAAAATGGCTGTAAAATACTTTAGATAAGTTTGCTGGTTTTGCTAGAAAGAATTATGTCAAATTATCAAAATTCAGTTTCAATCTTAGCAGATAAGAAGTGTGATGAATTGCCTATTGTCTTACTGTTTACTTAAACAGAAATATGATATATTTTCAGTTCCTCTTTTAAACAACATTCAGATTGTTGCAGCCATTGCAGCTGGAGAGTAGCTTGAGGACACTCTTGCATTTATCTCTAACTTTCTCCAGCTTGATGGTTCATAGTTGACTTGCCCACACCGTGGGCCAGAAGTTGCCAGTTTTACAGGCCAGCACCATTCATCTCATCTGAGCCAGTTGAGTCTCTGCAGCTGCTAAAAATGTGTAGGGGAAGAGCCCGGATCTGTTTTAGCCTGTGGCTTTCCAGCTGGCCAGCAATAACTGCTCTCACTGCCTGCTGGTTGCTTAGGCAGATTATTTTTCTCCTTTTCATTCATTTCCTTAGCATCTACAAAGAATTCACTGTGGCATAGCTCTGTTAACTGGGGCAGAGTGACCTGGAATTTGGAAGAAAAAGGGAAGGTAAGAAATGTAGGTAGACTTTATGGGGATAAGTAAAGAATGAGGAGAGCAGACCAGAGAGGTAATTATTATGTAGGTTTATCTTAGTTTGTGTGCAACCTCCATTCACCTTGTCAGTGGAATAATCATACAAAAGGTATGAGGCTGATCCTTAGTTAACCTAGCTATTCCTACTTTACTATTGGAAATCAGTATAACTTGCACCTGTATTAGGTTGGACTATTCTTTTTTCCTAATGAGAAACAAATTAACATACTCATGTTTAATACCTACAACAAAAGTAATAATAAACATGTATATGAAATAATGAGTAAAGCAGTTCTAAACCCATATATGTTGACACCATAGAACAATTTTTGTTATTCTGTGAAAAATATGGTTGTCTCTGCTGTCCACTCTGGTCAGATGCTTAGGTGAACACTCTGGCATTTTGCATTTATTTAGTACCCAGTAAAACAGTTAAAAATATTACAATGTTTTTTTATATTAACTGTTGTGACACTAAAAATACAGCAGAACAAGAGGTGCAGTAGCAGGAGTTGAATTGCATGTTATTGTAACATTAAGTTGATTTGCTCTAGAAATGCAGTCTGTGACTATGCTTTTTCTTTATCATGTGGTTTGCTAAATGTAGGAATTCTGCCTGCTCTGTGTGCAGTGTTTGCCAGTACATTGCCCATCTTGGGCAGCTGCCTGTGTGTCAAACAGCTGCTCTGCTGTTGCTGCTGGAGGGCTTTACACTGCCCTTCCACATCATTTTCTGGATCCTGATCTTTAGGGGAAATGCTGCCTTAATGCTGGTTTGCACCTATCAACCTGATTAGGCTTACTAGTCATTTTGTGATAAATTAAAAAAAAAATCCCAGCAGACTAGAGTAGTCCTACTTTTATTCCCCTGTTAATTCACTGTTACGGAAGAAGGCTTTATCAGTTGCTAGTAATGTTTTTTTACATCTGCATTTGTTTACCTAAATATCTTCCTGATTTTCCATCTATAAAACTAACTTAAAGATGCAATTCCCTGGTATCAGACAAGTTTCCTCATTATTTCATGTTTTAGTCTGTATGAATTTTATAGTTATAATCTCTGTAGTAATTACTTCTATTTCCTGAATGTAACTATAATACACACAATACATCAGGATTTCAATCAAGTCCTGTCCACCTTGGTTAACTTTATTACATTGAGGATCCCAGTAGAGTGCTTGCTGCCATACCTTTTAGTGTTCTTTTCCCTAATATATGTTCCAAATTTTGCAGGGACCAGCTTGTTTGTAAAGGAGAAAAACAGAGAATAATTGACACTCAAGTTAGTTTATGTATCACATGGATCTGTAGTACAGGCATGAATGTTAGGATTTTTTTTAATATGTTAACCAGTGTGCAGACATGATAGACACATTGTATGACACATACTCAAATGTTCTTAGGGTTGAATGACAGGAAATACGTTTTATAGTTTAAATGCAAATATATTCTTGGTTAATTACACATCTGTGTAGGTTCTAGACAGCTGCATTCCCTGTGATTCAACCTCTGCTGCAACCTAGAAGTTCTATACTATTTATAGACATAAGTTTTCTCATGGGCACAATCCTTTGGAAATCATAGATACAACTCAAGTGAAGTTGCCTTCCAACCTGCAGGATCAAGATGTAAAAGAAGCTACTCAAGACCAGATTTTGTTCAGTTACATAGGTAACCTCTGCTAGTCTGCCATGATTTCAAGTGGATGTTTAGCTTTCTCTGTTGCCTGGTCCATTTGAATTTTAATTTCAAATATTTTATCATAAGGAGGAAATTGTTGACCTGAGTGAAATTCTTGATATGTTTATTCTCCGTTTGGTGGATCTAAATTTGACTTTACATTTCTTTCTTCTAACATTATTGTTGTCAATAAGTCCTTTCTAACTGTATGTAAACAGTTTTTCTTCCCCTGTTTTGCTTAAGGCCTCTGTCTTTGTGCGAGTGGTGAGAATTACTTTTTCTTCACAGATAGCCTTTGCACCCTCCCTAGATGAAATGCATATATATAAGTGTTAAATTGTATAATAAATAAAAAAATGTGTCCAGAATTACTGTTTTTCACCCTGCTGAGTTACTTTTACCATTCATGACTCCATCACAGTGCCTAAACTGGCATCTTTTTAATGATGGATATATACTAAGCTGACAAGCTTGCATTGTATTCTGCATTTTAGGTATTATTTATCACTGTGATCTGACCAAAGAGGAACTGGAGCCAAGAGTTTTCCGAGAAGTGACTGTTAAAGGATTTGATCCTTCTGTTTACCAGACAATTCAGGTAATAAACATGAACCCTGCTCTCCTGCTCTAATCACCTGTGCAGGAGCTCAGCACAACTGGACTTAGCTGTTGGTGAGGAGACTTGCTTGCTTTAGAACCATGGTTTGGTTTTGAACTGAAATACTATTGTATATGCTCTAAAGGCTCAGACAAGTATCTCAGTGTAGTAGCATGGAGGCTACTTTGGAGGTGCCTATTACACATAGTGAAGGTGTATAAGAATTAGCTAAATTTAAGGTTTATAAGGTTAAGAGAAGTTGCTTCAGTGGAAAACAGTGTAAGGTACAGATTATATGGAGCAGATTCAGGAAAATACAGGTTTCTTCATAGACAAATGCTTTGACCTCATAACAAGTATTGTGACTAAAAAGATTATACAAAATACTCATTTAAAGTAGTAAATGATCTTTCCACTAAACACAGCTTTGGTAAGACCCTGATAAAATTCTATGCCCTGGTCAGGATTTTAAGACAGGTATGGAACTTGTAGAGAGAGTTCATGAAAATTTGTTGAAATCATAGAATCATTTAGGTTGAAAAAGACTTTTTAAGAGCAAATCCAACCATAAACCTAATATTGCCAAGTCCATCACTAAAGGTGTCACTAAGTGCCCATCTACTTATCTTTTAAAAACATCCAGGAATGGTGACTCAACCAAAATCATTAGGGGTCTAGAAAAACAGTCATTATATTGGAATGCTTAGCATATTTAAGACCTGCAATTTATAGAATAAATATTGGAGGGTGGGTTCATTTTTTTATATGTAGGATTTTTTCGTCTTCTGACAAAGACTAAGAATGGAATAGGGGCTTTTTCTTTATGTAGACAAAGGCATAACAAAATACAGTGCCAAAAGTGGAACTTAAATAAGCTTAATCTGCAAAAAGGTGAAATTATGTAGAAGGTAAGCAACATGAAGCCATGTGACAGCATGGCTTGGAGTCTTTGAAAAGAGATTAGATACTCCTCTTACTGTCTTATTTTTTATTTTGCCTCTGACACATGCACAAGGCACATTCTCTAAAAGAGTAAAGATAGTAGTATGTGTACATGAGGTGGTTGTAAACAGCCCCATCTGTTTGTCTCTGCATCTCCAGACAGAAATAAGAGTGTGGTAAAGAACAATTTGCTGGAAATGTTCTCACAGAGAACAGCATTTTTGCTGCTTCACTCAGATTCATTAAGGGACTTCCTCAGGATAACTTTAGGGCAGAGTGAGCTGGATAAGAAAAAGAAAACTGTATTCTCTTTAGGGAAGACCTTGGTACAATTGTAATGCTGCCATCAAACCAAGAAGGATAATAATGAAACACAAATACCCATGTAATTATAAAGGGTATAGAACAGGTTGCTGTAAATTAGAAATAATGTATTTTTCTAGTAAATCAAATGTTATAAAATAAATGTCTGGAAAAATAAAATCTCGTTTTACACTTAAATCAATTACATGCTAAATTAAGATAAAGTAGAACAGTAATACAAATAATTTCAAGGAGGAAGCATGCTGTTGCTATGCCCTTGGAAACCTTTACTTTCTAAAGCACTGGCAGAGATTCACTGCTAGCCTGTAATGTGGTGGAAGTCAGTATCACTGTTTCTGGCTTTCTCCTTATTCGGCTTCTGCTCAGTTCCAGCTCTAGGGAAACGTGACCTGTGTAGTTACACTGCGATCAGTGCTTATAAAGAGCACTCTTGGCTCACCAGTCATCCAGTTTTACCTTATACCAACAAATTATCTCAGTATGGCAACCTCTTGGAAATTAGTTTTTGGTCTCTTTCATTCAGATCCATCAAGAAATCTCAGCTGAGCTGTGAAAAAGACTGTTTGTCAAGGTGGGACTGCCTTGCTCAAGTTTGTAGTAACTGAGCCTGTCAATGCTGCACAGGTCAGATGGACTCCAGTCTTTGTTTCGATTTGTGTGGTCTCACTAGAGCCTTGATAGTGCTTCTGCTTGGAGGAGGGAAAGGGGAGGGAGGGGTATCAAAGGAGGGCATAAAAGGCTGTCAACCTAAATTAATACATAGCCATTTCAAAACACAGGCAACATAGCAGGGAATTGTGAAAAAAAAATCAAAAATAAGAATGCAAGAAATATGCTGAAAGTTGGCAAACCCTGATTATTACAGGAGAATGAACAATGCTGCAGAATCTATTTAATAATTTTAATTTCCATCAGAATTAGTAAGTGATAAAGGATAATGTTGCTGACTGTCCTCATCCATGTCCTTAATGAAAGGCAGGTCTCCTGCCAAGGTTCTTTCTTTATTCTCATATACCTGAAGATATACCTACTAATACTAGCAATCTTGCCAGCTTTGCTGTGTAACATATATGAAACTGTAATGAGTTGTTCTTTAACAGTCTTTGAATATTAACAGGGTCAAGATTTGAACTGAAATGCAAGGTGTCACATGTATATGAAACCTGAATTAATGGCAATTGGAAAATTGCCACAGTGCCTGTTTTTTGGTCTTTGAAATCCAATCTACAGTATTTGGTATATGTTGTAAAGTGCAAGGGTAGACTAGTGATAAAGTTTACTACACTAAGAAATTTTGTGGCAGAGCTGCTGCTTTTTTTGTACCTAGGGTTAAGCTCTTACACTTTGACAAACTAAGAAGAAATTAGCCAACTTGCACTGAAGGGAGAGCTGTTTCCACACATCTGACTTTTGCGCGAGGGTGTGAACACGTTTGTAAGTTATTGGCTCCATGTGACACCCTGCAAGTATATTGTTTAATTTATTGTGCTGTAGCTTGTACTTACGCCCTTACCTTGAAAGACTCTGTGACCTTCATGAAAAAGTCAAACTGTTTAAAATGCTTGCCACACATCAAAAATTTATCCTGGCTGCTTTTGTTAAATGATACATTAAGTTGCATTAATTACTCTTCCTCTGCCAGGCACTTCTTGCAATTTGGTTTTTCTTCCCTGCGTGCTTCCATCTATCACAATGACAGACTTTTTCAGGAAATAGCCTGGAATGGGCTTTACAGAAGGAAAAACCACTTTTACAGGAACTTAAAAACAGCACTTGCCCTAAGATGTTTACTGTGTTAATAACTCAACTGTTGCTTTAAATAAAAGCATTTTATTTAAATAAAAGTATTTTATCTCTGTAAAGTTGCCAACTATATTCTTATATGTCTCTCTATGTTAGCACCTCACAATGACGCTTAATCATGGACAAACAGTCTTCTGGTATGGCTCACAGCACACCTACTTTTAGGCTGATGTGTAGGCTTTTAAGTGTTAAAATTGCAACCATAAAAATGTTGATTGGCTCCTTTTACCATTCCTTGAATACCCTTCAGTACTTAAAATACTTTGAGATGAACCAAAAATAGATGTTGCTGTTGGATTAGATACACTTTGGATTAGCTCTTGCAAAAGGTGAAATTCATATCACAACTTGGTTTTACAACTTCATTTGATTAAAAAAGCAGCTGCTATTTAGATATTGCAGCACAGATGCAAGAAGCGCAGGTTTTCTCTTCCTGAAGATATTTCTCTTCGGGCTGGAATGAATTTCCACCTTCCTTTTGCAGAAATTACTTTTGCAGGTGAAGTAATTTTCATGAGAATTTTATTCTTTTCTTGCTCAGTCTTTCATTACCAAGCCCTTGCAGTACTGATTTCAAGTTATGAGGCATTGATAGGGAAGATTTGTCTACAGTCATTCTTATTCCAAGTGGAACCTTACACCATACAGTTTGGCACAGTGATTAATCTCTGCTTCAGGAAAATACAACACTGAGAGGAGATGAGTCAGGCTTGAGACTGATTGGCAGAGAAACTTGTGCACAGCACCTGCCCATGCTATTCCTGGATCTTGCTGTTGCTGGTGGTATCATTCCATGAGCATTAGATTCCCTCATTAATATAAAAATAACAGAGGGAAAGCAGTGTTCTCTGAAAACTAGTATGCTCAACCTGCTAAGCAATACAAGAGCTGGTACTATAATTATCTCTTGGTTTTTTCAGTGTGGTTATAGAGATGGTCTTAACATAGTTTTTTTCCCTTTACCCACATATATATCATAGAATCAAAGATTGTTTTAGTTGGAAGGGATTTCAAAGACCATCCAGTTCCAACCCTACTGCCATGGCAGAGACATCTTCCCCTAGACCACGTTGCTCCAAGTCCCATCCATCCTGGCCTTAAACACTTCCAAGGATCATGCATCCACATCTTCTCTGGGCAACCTGTTCCAGTGTCTCACCACCCTCACAGTAAAGAATTTATTCGTAATCTTCCATCTAGACTTTCCTTCCTGCAGTTTAAACCCATTTCCTTTTTTTCTATTTCAATGTGCCCTTGTAAATAGTTCCTCTCCACTTCTTTTATTGGCCCCTCTGAGGTACTGGAAAGCCACAATTAGGCTACCCCAGAGCCTAATTCTCCAGGCTGAACAATCCCAACTTTCTCAGCCTGTCTTCATAGGAGGGGTGCTCCAGCGCACTGATCTTCGTGTGTCCCCTCTGGGCCTGCTCTGACATGTCACTGTCCTGCGTGTATTGGGCACCCCAGAGATGGATGCAGTGCTCCAGGTGGGGCCTCACCAGAGTGGTGACCTGCTGGCCATACTTCTTTGGATACAGCCCTGGACACATTTGGCTTTCTGAGCTGCGAGTGCACATTGCTGGGGCACTTTCAGTGTCTGGTCACCCAACACCCCCAAGTATTTCTCCTCAGGGCTGCTCTCAGTCAATCTTCTACCCAGCCTGTATTTTTGCTTGGGACTGTGTTGATCCAAGTGCAGGAGTTTGCACTTGGCTTTATTGAACTTCATGAGATTCACACAGTCCCACCTCTCAAATCTGCCAAGGTCCCTCTAGCTGATATCCCTTCCCTCCAGCATGTCCACTGCACTGCTTAATGTGAGCAAACTTGCTGAGGATACTCTCAATCCCACTGTCCATTTTGCTGATGAAGGTGTTACACAGCACCAGCCCAAATGCCAACCCCATTGACCAGAACTCTTGAGTGTGACTTCCTATATTAATAGATCACTGTAAGTTGGAGAAAAGTTCAGTAGCTTTGAATCTATCTACTGAGACAAAGCACTCTCATACCTCATACCAGAGAACTAAGAGCATATACTTTCAGCTGATTCTGAGCAGAGACAAATAATTTTCCCCTTTTCTACAGAGAAATAAGTAATTCTGGCATAATTTTCATCCCTCTCCTAAGAATCCATCACAACCAAAAAGGGGTTGATTTTTGAAGAGTTGGACTTTTTTTTTTCTCACAGTATTTGGGGTTTGAATCCTGCCTTGATCTCATGGGATGGGAGGATAGAATTAATGCTTGGGGAAAGCAAGTTGCTTATTGTTGTTTGTTTCTATTTTATTCTTTTTATTTCTTTGAGGTTTTTTATTGTAGTAAGGAAGAAAATGAGTTCAAGAAGCATTTGGACAATACTTTCAGGCACATGGTGTGACTCTTGGGGATGGTCCTCTGCAGGGCTGAGAGTCAGATTCGATGACGCTTGTGGGTCCCTTCCAACTAAGCATATTCTGTGATTCTGTGAAATACTGGGGGGAAGAAGGAATGTGACAGACACCACAGCTGTAGTGCTTGCCACAGTATGGCCGACACCTGCTCTCTTGTAGGGGGGAAATAAGCTTTGAGCCACTTCTTTCAGAGCTCCCAGGAAGTAGGTTGAGGGCTTTGGCTCTGACCTCACCTAGTGCTTTGGCACCAAGGCACCAGTCTCACTCTGGAGGACATCAACAAAATCACAGTGACAACTGTGACAGCATTGGCAGTTTGCCTGTGGAATGTAGTATCTTACACCCTTGGCATGTGATTTTTACAAACACCACATTAGTCTGCCATTACCTCTTCTAATTGGAGGTCAGTGAAGGAACACTAATTGAAAATGTAGCACTCTAGTTTAAAGGCCCTTGTAGTTCTTGAAAGCCAAGAGACTCTATATTAAATATACAATCTACGTTACAGCTACATTACACTCCTTTTTAAGGGAAGAAATTGTCAGAATCAAGGACTTTATGTCTTGATAGAGTATCAAGAGATGGATTTCTTATGATGACCTTCAGTGCTCTTGAACTTTGAAACCCATGTGCCAGAGTAGCAGAATAGCAGTTGGCTCGACATCCATTATAATTTAAGTAGCCCCATCCAATGCAGTTCAGATATTCCTTAGGAACCACATCTCTCTATTTCAAATAAGAGGATGAAGTGATAGACTTTGTATTGCTTTCTTCACCAATCCAGTTCAAATTCTGTTTTAAGGTCTAAATGTTTGGATTTGCTCTATCCCCTTCTTATATACCGCTGGGGATCAATGCATAGTTTAGGGAGTTGGGAGCTTTTGTTCAGCAGAATGCAGAACAATGGAAATGTGGTTTGGGATGCAGGGGAGTGCAGAACTTCTCTTAGGAAGAATTAGCACACTACTGACCACACAATGTGGGAAATAATACTAAAATATTTTTAAAAACCGACTCTCTGTGTTCATTTGTATTGTCATATAGGCTTTGAGATTCAATAGTTCCAAGCTTTTAATAGTAAATTGTTTATTTTTCTGTTGAGTATGCAGGGAGTTGGAGAGCTTATTAAAATGGAAGCATCTGTAGAACCTTCATGCTCTAGACTTTATAAAAACATTCACTTCAAGCATACAAGAGAAGTGATTGCTTAGTAATTTAACTAAAGCTTATTATGAAATACTATTCTTACACCTTACTCAGTAGAACTTTGGTTTTGAACTTGCAGTGGTTTGCTTTTCACTTTTCTAGTGAAGGGAGGTGTTAGTTGGCTTACTTAATCCCAAGCTGCATTCCCTACTCTCAGAATTCCTTAAAACACAAGGCAAAATAGCATGGACTGAAACAGACCTGTAACCATTGAACATAGTGTAGTGAATTGAATTCCTTTTTGCACACAGAAGTTTTAGACAAGAGCTTAAGGAATTGTAGTGGAGCTTAAAGGATTGCCTCACATGTCTTAAATGATTGCATTGTTGATTGTAAATAAAAAATAGTTTTGATATTTACAGTAAATGGGAAAATACACTTTGCCATCAAAAAGATTTACAGTCATTCACTCAGATACCTTAAATGAACACGTGTTAAAGTCTTCAGGAACCTCAGTAGGTGTATTCTTTCCTGATATAGATATTTAAATGATAATGTAGTAAATATACTTGGGGTTTGTCTTCTTTCTAAAAAGTCACTGAAGAATTTGTTTCCTTCTATTTTTCCTCCAACTTTCATATTCACTCCTCTGATTGAACTCACCTCCAGTAATTAAGCATGAACACATTGCTATTTTAATTAACTCTCTTACAGGGTAAGTAAGAATTCTATTTAATGTTCCTCAGTGGGAATCTACTTCCAGCTTTTCTTCTCCCATTTGTATAGGCTTATCAGAGTTATTTCTCAAAGGTAGTGAATATTAACTTCATTCTACAGGAACAGAAACATTCAGGATGTAATTTGTCCATGGCTTCACATTGATGTGCTGTTGCTCTGGGGATATGGTTTGCTGTTCTAATGGCAGTGGTTTGCTTATCCTCAGAGTTGAGTTTTTAGATGTGGATTGAAAATCTAATCAAGACAGTTATTAAAATCTTACACAAATATTTCAGAGAATTTCAGCATCAATAAAAAGTCCCCGTCTTGATACGTCTAATAGTAAAAAAGGCTGACAGCCCACAGTCTTTTGATCATTATAGTGTTTGTGTGTCTTGTATAGCGCAGATTGAATGGCCAATACTGTCCATGACAGAGGTCAAACACAGAATGGTTCCACAGGAAAAAATGCTCTAAAGTCTCTTTATAGCTGCCTAATTCTTGCTTAAAACAAGTAGTCATAAAAATGGGAAATTTCAGCATAGTCCTCTACCGAAAGAAAAAAGTGATAGCTGCCCCTTTTCTCACTAAGAGAATAAATGTCAAACTTTGGCATGCCAGCATTGTTCAGAATGAGAGTGCTTCTCTGCAGAATGGAAATATTTCTATCCATCTACCCACCCATCATTTTGCCTCATGGAGCCTGGCCGGGGGGGTGGGGTTTAATTGTGATGATAATGCTGCATTGAGGACAGATTGCTCTGGGACCACAATCATGAATTTTATTCACACATCTGGCAAGATCATTAGATGATTACAGTTGTCAGTCATCACTGGCAAAGGCCAGCATTCAAGCCTCTGACCTAGCAGGGAGACACACTGACTGTCTTTACTAGGCCACCAAGAAAACCAGACTTTTCTGGTTGTATTTTTCAGTACTGTGCTAGCAGTGTCGTGTAAGTGCATTTAATAGTCATTAGGTTTCCTAGGAAGGGGATTTTCTCTTAGTAAGAGCTATATACCCAGGTGTGTATCCATCTGTGCCACAGGACAGTGTTTAAATTCAAACAAATTTCCAGAACAGTAGCAATTATAGTAATTTATTTGTTAGTGAGGCTTATATTAGTTGAAAATAAAATGTTGGGCACTCTATTAATAGGTGTTGCACATCTGTGTTATACATATGGGCAAGTTGTAAAAATGTTTTCTTTGGTTTAAACATGTAAATATTTAATATTTAAATTTTTTAACCATTTTCTCAAGTTTAACTAATACAGATGCGCAGTGCAAGTGGTGGATTTTTGAATATATCTTTGTTCTTACCAGCTGTTTCTGTAGATTTTGTTATGTATGTAAACTCCCTGGATGGCCTTCACATTTCTCTGTTTCAAGGTTTTATGAAAGGCAAAAGTCTGTGAGAAGGGAGGCACTTGTTCTGTTTTAGAGTCTATCTTCTTCACTACTGCTTTTGAAGCTTCTCTTCTTGAAATCCTGTAAAATCTGTATAAGAACAATCTCAGAAGCTCCCCTCATCTATTGGAGTCCCGGGAGGTAGGATACTGGCTTTTCCTGCAAGAAGAGAGAAACCAACTTCTACTGCCCAACAGGTGCCTGCAGCTGTGAACAGAAAAACCTGTAGCAGAGCTGCTGTAATGAACAAGGAGCAAAAAGACTGGGAAAAGGAAGAAACTACCATGCCTAAATGTGTTTGGATGTGGTAGTGACATGGGCATGACTGATCTGTCGTGGGCACTGTGGCAGGCCAATTTTGCCTGTACCAATTCCTGCCTGATTTCCATCTGCCTTGTGTTCAGAAGCCTTCACACTCTCTTGGCAATCTGTCCCAGGTTCTCACTGAATTTACTGGTAAAAAGCTTTTGCAGGGAATAGGGGTACACCACCTAAAAGTCTCGTCTGAATTCCTTCCTGAGTTTGAAATGCGTTGCTTTGTGTCCCTCACTGTTGTGAAAGGCAATTGGTTCTCTTCAAGTTGCAGCCAACTTCTACATATTTAAAGACAGTCACTGTGTCCCTCAATTTTATTTTCCTTTAGACTAAAAACAATCAAAACAAAAGAAAAATCTGCACTCTGTTCAGTTTCTCTGGTGGATTGCATTTCTTGGCCTCCTATCACTCTGCATCCTCTTTCTGGAATCTGTTTAGATGCTCAGCGTATGGTGTGCCTTGGTTTCAGCTGAACACAGCACTCCAGCTGAGGCTTTGCAAATGTGAATGCAACAGGAGGGGTTACTTCATAATGCCTTGTGGGTGAGATTTTGGTTTATGTGTCCTCATGTAGGGTTTGCCTTTTCCCTAACAAGTCATTGTTCAAGTTCAGTTTGGCATGTCTACATCTCCAAGATACTTTTCTAAATTACTTTTTAGTGAGTTGTTCACTGTTCTTCATGTGAACGCTTCTGTCAAATTATACAGTATGTTGTATTTCTGACCTTGTTGGATTGCATTTTACTCTTTCAGGTAGTTTTGCCTTCTCTTTGTTGCTCCTTCCAAGAAGGACTCCCTTGTCCCCTCTTTTCTGCAGTCTCTCAGTGTTTCCTGTTAGCAATTAAGCTTCACCACAGCTCCATACTCCCATTTAAATACTTTACAGTGGATGTATCTCTCATTCTGAATAGTGTCTCTGTAGGCAAGTGGGAAACTGGAGTGTTTTCAGGATAGCAGTGGGTCTGGCAGAGCTGGGAGGTTTGTGTTTCAGAGTTGCAGGCCTCCAGGCACACACAAGTTCATAACTAGTTTATGCAGTTATTTATTAGGCTTGGTATGCAACTGTTACAAAGAGGCTTAAGGAGGTAGGGCAGCCGGCAGAGAACAAATTAGAAGGTTGTTGCTCCTTTATTTGCTTGGTTATTGCAGGACTTCAGAGTCTTAATCGTGGACCACAGTCAACAGTGTGCTGGGCAGCATGGCAATGCAGATGCTTTGCACTAGTAACAGTAAGATCATCACAGGGCCCTTACCAGCCACAGCTTGAAGCAGAAGAGAAAAATAAGTTACATTTGGAAGATGGATAACGATAGCTATGCATTAACTACCTAAAGAAGACAAAACCAAATTAGAACTGCTAAAAAATGCAGATAAACTCTTGATATATATACACACACATAATCACTGCAGCCCAATAAAATTATACTTGCTGTCTTCATCCAGGGTCAAAACTGCTTGGTGGATTATAGTTTTTCTTCTTGTTAATTAACATTCATCATCATTGTGAAGTTGAGAGTGGAAAATAACAATTTCAGATGTTGGTGAGGTCTTACTTAGACATATGGAAGATGAAAACCTGTGAAAAATGATTGAGTCTGTGTGGCCACTACTTGCAGCAGACTCTGCTATTGAAAGGGGAAAAGGGAAGCAAATTATAGCGAGTCTTGTAACCTAAAGTTACAACTCCTGCATTCACTGTGAGCATGATTACCCTAGAAAAGGATGCATATTAACCAGGATGATCATATAATATTATGAGCAGTTCAGTTTATACTGAGAAAATACTTTTTGCTAAATAACAATGATGAGATTTTGGAGAGCCTCTATAGAATGTTCAGTGGCACAATCACACCTCTTAGTAATACACTGGTGTTGCTGACTATGGAGTTGCTGTCTATACTTTGAAGGACATAGTCTCCATTTACTCCATTTATACCAAACAGAAAAAAATTGCACTAGTAACAGTAAGGCAGAGCTTAAAAAGCTTAGTCAATGCTTTGTTAACAGATTTGGTGGGTTGTTTTTTTTTCTTAAATTTGATTCACTGCCGAAAGGACAAACTAAATATAAAATGCTTTGATAAGTACCCAATGATGCAAAGTTGAGAAATTGTGTAAGTGGAATACATGAGTGGAATCATTCTGCAGACCTCTCTTACTTGTCCTCAATATAAGACCTGAAGTAGTAAAAACTTAAAAATCACAAAATCTTGGCGCATTCTGAAAGAATATTTTTTGAAGGAAAATAAAGGAAGATAGTTCTTTTTCAGTTCGCTTTTTATCTAGAAACACTTCAGTTGCTAATTTTCTCTGGGCTTTTGTCTACTTATGATGCAGCACAAATTCATCAGTGTGCAATTTTATTAATGGTAAGCTAGTTTGCATCTTCATTTAGCAGTTGATTTGATTTTATCAACACTGCTCAGAGGTACTGATAAAATATTATCTTCCCTTAGATTAATTATTTCTGCTGTCCTTGCGTCATCTCCCAGGAGATTTATGGGACAAGGGAAGCCTCTAAAAGCTATTATTATTCACAGTAACTAGTGTTTCAACTGTGTAGATGAATGATATAAAGAAAGAGATGATTTCCTTAGTTCCAGCTTCTATTCTCACAGACAGGGAAAAATTGCTACATAAATTCTCCCTGACAACTCCCTGAACTGCTTGCTCTTCATCCAATTTGTCAATGATTTTTGAAAGAACCAGTGTACAGAGATCTCTGCTAACAGCTAAAAATAGTCTGGATGCAGAAAAACTTCAAAGCATAATGCCTGAAATCAGAGTCATATTTTACCAGTAAGGACATCCCTGACTTTTTCTTTCTGCTTACTGGTGGTTTTTGAACTTATAGCACTCATTCTAGTTGATGTGGTGTCATTAGAAATTTGATCTGTTGATTTATTGAGAGTTGATTATTGGTTGTGGATTATGATAGAAGTTTATTGGCTTTTGCTGTCTTGTTCATGTTTTGCCTAAGAAAGGAAAGATTGCTGCAAACTGTCCTTAGTCTTAGGGCTTTAAAAAAAAATGTTCCTCTTTTGTTACTTGTTTTTTTCTGCCCTGTTCCAAGATATTACAAGGGTGCTTCAGCACACTCCTTGGTGTTCCTGGTATGAAGTCCCTTCAAAGTTTTAGTTTTGACATCTGCCTGGAAACTCCACCATCAGTTGAAGTTCTTGCTGGGTTGCTTTATATTAGATTTGGAATATTTTTTTTCCCTAAGCATTGTTACAACAATGAATGAAAACTCATACTTCTCTTCTGTTTCTTGCTATTCACTGAGTGATTTTTCTTCATTGTACAAATGACTACTACAGATCTGAAAACAATAGAAATGTCTCCACAGGAAACTGTTGAAATCAATACCATCTGAACCTTAGCATTATTTTTTCTAAGATAGCACTCCAGCTATTTTACAGGACTTTAATTTTTCCTTGACCACTCTCAAGGGATTTTTTCCCCCTTCTCCTACCATTTTGGTTTGGTTTTTTTGTTTTTTTTTTTTAATAATGTAGGGGTACAAATGGGTAACTTTAAATTCAAGTTTATCTCAGAAAGTAAATTATATGTAGCTACAATTTGAATGAGAAAATGCATATGGAACTGCTTCACAGTACTTTTAATGACCTATTTATTTCAGTAAGTACTTTGGAATAAATATTCACAGGAAAGTGATTCAGAACTGATTTTGAAACATGCACTGTCTGGTGTAGAAGATCTTTCTTTTATTCCAAAGCAAAAAGCATGAACGAATTTTTTAATATTCTGCTAGCCAGATGCAGAATTTTTGTAGGTGTTTAGTGATATATAGTGCTTCTGATTTTGGGTACCCAACTTGACATATATAAACATGGTATGATTCTCTAAGGAAGAGAGAGCAGAGCCCTCTGAAATTGCCTTTGAAAGTCATGAACAAAGCTTCTTGGCCATGTAAGCAAATGCATGGATCCTCTTGAGGCTTTGACACAAGCTGACACTTGACATCCCCATTGTCAAGATTGAATTTTCTCTGTGCAAAAATTTTTGGGTATGAGTTTACAGGTGAAATTTGAGTACCCTGAACTGTGTAGATGCCCCTATATTAGGGAGAAAATCCAGCAGTAGTTGTGTCATTTTCCTGAAGCTTGTAAACACTGAACAGTGAGGCTATGTTGAGATGACCAAGAAAGTTTGAAGCAAGATGGAGTCAGAACCAGGAAAGGTGAATTAGCTAGTTACTAGTGAATGTTAGTTCATTAGCTGGTTACTAGCTAGTTTGAATGAATGTATCTCTCTCAGCACATTGGATTAGGTGTGTGCCTCTACCACATCATAAAGCCATAAATAAGAATAGTTATTGTGAAATAGCTTGAAGCTATTGCAAGCCTGAAGCTTGCAAAAAGTAAGTTCTTCCTCTTGCTTACCCCATGGTAAGTTGCATATATATTTTTGTTCTTAGATTGTTTCTCATTACAATTTGAACTGATTTCCAGCATGGTAAAAATGAGTAGTGTTTATTTTTTAATGCCTACACACTACTGCAGTGAGTTGTCTCTTGTCAGAGCAGTTTACTCAGTGAAGTAAAGCTTGATTTAATGAAAGAAAATGGACTAGCCAGCAGCTGTTATTTATGATTTTATTCATAATGCTGTGCTACTTCCCTTTCCTTGTCTCATGCTATACTACTTCACAGTAGTACATTTCCTGAATGCATAAACACAGAGGTAATTCAGAAGAAAGACTGTACCTTACAAAGGCCCCTGGGACTTTTTTCTGTTTAACATTACTACGGTGTATGTTTAAATGAAAATGTAAATTTATCTATCTCATACTTGTCTGTCTCTACACTGTACACTAAGTCATCTTCAAGGCAAATTGATGAAAAAAAGGAGTAACTGTACTCGGCAGATTCTAATTGTTCTGCTTCAAGAAGCTCTGAGATTGCACTGAAAGGGGGAAAGGATAAACAGAAGAGGCAAGAAGCCTCTCTGGTTGCAGAAGTAAAGGATGTGTGGGGGTCTCACTGAATCCTATTTACCACTAAGGCATTAGAATGATACCTTTTAACTAACCTAGAAAAGAGTGATTTAAAAGCAGTTTCTGCCATGCAGTCTTGCAGGATTTCTTATCACCTGTATTCAGGTGAATACACTTTCACCTGTATTTTTCTCTTGTCTTCCCCTACATCCTCCTACCACCCTGTGAGATACCTCCCTGCAGTTAGGCAGCTGAACCTAGTAGCAAGGAGACTTTTCCTCTAAAAGACCATCTCCTGGCACTTTGCCTGTCAGCATGAGTCTGCCTTTTGTGCTGGTGGGTGGTGAAACAATTTCTTCTGAGCAGTTTCTTGATTATTTTCATAGTGTTTTTGCAAATGTTTGTGGTGGGTGTCCTTTCTGGGTTTTACCTGCATGATTTTTTACTGTACTGAGTTACTTTGGCCCCTCTCCAACTCAGTGTTGAGCAAGCTTTGCAACCCACACAGAATTGCTTTGAAGCTAATTTAAGAGATTTAAAGAAGATTGATGAGGATTCCCCTCTGAAGAAAGGAAACCTCAGATCCTGTGGATTTGCTCTGTAGTGGTAACAGTTCTCTTATTTTTCCTGACTTCTGATTCATGTTCTATATAAGAATACAAAAACTGGTGTTTAGTAAGAGCTGCTCTTATATGTGCCCATTGGCTGGCTGCCAGAGCTGCCTATGGGGCCACTGCAGATCTTGGGTCCATGCCACTGCTGAAATAAATGGGGAGTTTTGCTTGTGATGTACTATAGTCTTTAACCCCAGACTGGTGTCTGTTTTGTAAGGTCAGAGGTGATGAGGGAGGGAATGGGCTATGGGCAGAGATGGTGTGGAAGGCAGCACATGATTCTGTCTGAATCAGTGAGTTTTCTCCCCTGGCATCTCAAGAGAGTATTTCTCCCTGCCTGCCAGCACTGCATGTTCAGACTTGCTTGTGTGAGGGCAGGGTCTTTGTGATTTGCCTTCCTGAGGCACCAAGTGTTAGGACTTGTCAGTGGGAGATGTTGCTGTGTGGCATTGTTCAGCCTCTGGCACTGTTATCTCTGTACCTAAACACAAGTTTGAAAACTTTGATGCCACCATCTGAGAAGGAAGACTTTCTCTAGGGACTATTCCTTTAAGTTTACTGTTCCAGTCACCTTTCAAAGATATTGGTGTGGGATTTTTAAAACAGTGAACATTTAACAAAGCATTTCTAACATTTGGCAAAAGGTGCACAATGTTATGTGATTTACTGTGAATTCCTTATACTTTTCTTCCCCAAATCTCAAAACACAAATGTTGGTGAAAGTGTGATGAGAAATCTTCACTTAACAGGGGAAGTACTTAATGTGAAAGTGGATGTTTGAAACTCAGCTCCAAGTAGTCATTCCCTGTAGTCCCTGTGCCAGGGGCTGAACAGTGTTTTGCCTCCCCAGTGCTGTCTGTAACTTTGTGGTGGCTGCAGCAGTGTGTGAGGGCAGCTGCTTCTACCTAGAAGTAGAAAAAAATTGCTAAATCCCACAAAACTGCTAAATCCTGTGTTTGTTTCAAATTAAAAGGAATTATCTTAGAAAAATTGTATAGGAGATATTGGAAAAATTATTTTAAAGGCATTGTTGTGGTGTTAATAAACCTAAATTATTGAACATGAATTTTTAATAAGGAGCATTCCAGCTTGATTTATATGCTATTTTAGTTGCTCTTTGTAAAACTTTTAGGCAGTTCACACAATGGATGTCAGTCTAATGACAAGTGTGATTCTTACCTGGTTTTGATCAAGCACACATAGACATGGAAACAATAGCTATTTCTGGTATGTAATTTCAATGTATGTAACCTTGAAAGAGAGCTTGGGAGAGATATTATTAAAATAACTACTGGCTTTCTAAGAATAATTAGCCTACTGTTACTTAGGGGGTGTTTTCAAGTCTCAGAAATTAAAGTTTCTTCTCATGTATAAAATTAATGTTTTATCTACAGGACATAACTCTGTCTTGACAAGACAAACTAAACACTTTTTAACTGGATTTTAATGCTTTGCCATTAATGAGCAAGACAGGCAAATGATAAAAGATATGTGAACATTCAGATATTGTTCACAGTTCAAAAAATATATACATTAGACCCATATGGACAAGATTATTTTGGATTTGTGTTTTACAGCAGCATTTCAAAACCTGTGTTGAAGCTTACCTTAGAAGGTTCATTTTAAATGTGTAAAGGTTTGGGGTTTGTTTTTGTGTAGAAGGATTTTAGATTTTGTAAAAGCAGGATGATTTCAGGTGCACTTTTCTTACCCAAACAATTACAATTGCATGCATCTTTTAATCTCTCCATTATATAAACAGATAAAGTAGTTCTGAAAGGGAGAAAAAGTAAAACTAAACAATCAGAGGTTGCTGAGGTTTTTAATTTTTAAAAATTGAAGTTTCTATTCAATGTCAGTAATTTTAGGTATTTTTAGTTTTGTGGCACAATGTGAGTATGCAGACATTTTAGTTTTATTTATTTATTGGGATGATTGTGTCACTTTCTTTAATATTGTAAGATACTGATTTCATATTCACAAGAGAAGTGCATATTGGAGAATTGCCAAAATTATTTTTAGTTCTGTGTGTAAGTATCAATGTCTGGCTATGGTATCTCTGTAGATAAATGAAAGAAAAACTTCATCTGCAACCTCTATTTTTCAGACCTTTTGGTTTTCTAAAATACTTAGTTATGCCTCCTGGTGACTTGAGATGGAGAGGATGCTTCTTGTCATTGCAGAGGCAGAGGTGGATAAATATAGAGCCTTTCTGAATTTAGGTCTGTGTCTACAATGCCAGCTGATAGTTCCCCGCTTCCCTAAGTGAACATTCACCTAACATAAATGCTGCACATTTAAAGCAGATGATAATTAGGAGGACAAAGATCTCCCCCAGGAATGAACGTACTGAAATTTTTTATCATGCTTAACCCTTAAGTAAATTTACAAGCCAGATCACAGAGCTATTAGCTGTATTTCTTGTTAAACTTACTGTCTTTGACTAAACATCCATTGACCTTTTCTGGTGGAAATGGAGTGTAAATTGCTTCCAAATGCTAAGTTTAAAAATCAAAAGAAAGTATCACACCACTCTATAAACACATATGTACGCATGCACTAAGGAAGAATTATTAAGATTGGGCACTGTTTCGCTTACACAGTTTAATTTTCATGTAATTTGTAGCAATGAGTAACCCTGCAAACAGTGTTGCTTTCGCCTTCCATCACAATAAGTAGACTAGAGGCTGTAAATGTATACTTCAGGCTCTGCCATCTGAATTGAAGGTGATTCTGGCACTGAGACCCCACTGCCATGTGACACAGGGACATTAGTGTGAGACTGATAGTTACGACTATTCCAGGCTGCTCTACTGCTCCAGCACTATGGTCCTAGAATAGCACCAAGGGTTGCACACAGCAGGAGTGCCCTGTCAAACACACAGCATTGCTCTTGCATTCCTGAAGGCTGAAGATACTTATTTTTAGCATGTCCCTCTTTGAATGGTGAGTTTCAGCAGTCATAATAATATTTCGGAAGTGTTTTTCTCCATCCTTTTCCCTTCAAATTCATTTTCCTAATTTGTCCTCTCCTTATATATGCTGACTTTAGTGACTTAAAACCTTATTTGAAAATATATGAACAATGAGTAATATAATCTGACTGGCACAAGTGGATCTCTCCTATCTGTGATAAAGCAGGAAAAGGTAGTACCCTTTTATGAGCATTTACCACTGTAAAAGCTGACAGCATCTAAAGTTAGGCATGAAACACCATCTTGGGAAATCCTTTTTAGGGCTTGCCCTTTGCAGTTTACCTTAATCTTTGAGATAGAAGCATGTCCCTTTATTGGTGACATGAATAAACCATTGGACTTGCTTCAGAGATAACAGCTAATTTAAAGGTGAGATTGAATCAGTTGTTGAAAATAGTCTGTTTGGAGAAGCTTAAATGGCTTCACGTATCTTAGTGTCTCACTGAATTGATTTCTACCCCCTCTCTTGTGTGTTCTTGGAGGGAGAAGTAATAATTATTTTAGCAAAGATAGGACTGCAAACCCCTAAATTGCAAATTTAAGCAGTGACATACAGCTTGACAAGCCTCTTTTTTCTGTTGAGATTTAATTTAATGATGTGTTATTTTATCTTAACTGATGACAATATAAAAGCCCTACAGAAGTCAGTTTTCAGGGAGTTGTTATATAAAAGATAAAGTCCTCATTCAGAAACTAGCAGTAAAATTAGTGCCATTCTTTAATCATCAGGAAAGGACTGGCCAACAGCAGTAAGTTTCTGGAAATGCAGAAAGGCCAGGTGCTTGCTTCCTGAGAATTTCCAGCAATAGCTGGAGTTGACAGATGACGTTTTAGGGAAGAGTCTCTGGAACTCCTCATCATCGGCCTCAGCAGTCCTGTTCATCAGTTATTTTATTTGTTTATAGTGTTCAAGTAACTATTTAAAGTGAAAATCCATTATACTCTACCATTCTGACAAGCACTTTTTCAGTTAAGATACAGTTACGGCAGTTGGAAACAATGATTTCATCTGTGTAGAAACACCCTTAAGCTTTTGGGTTTTGTTAGTTTGGTTTTTTTTTCATCTACTGTGGGCACTGTGAAATACTGAATTTTTATCTGTAATATGTCTAGAGGTTTTGGTAAAGCCTTTGGTGGTAGATGTGATTTCATTTGAAATTTCTCACATTTCCTTAGCAATGATTAAACTAAAATTAAATGTGGTTAGTTTGTTTTCAGCCATGTGGATTTACATGTTTCACATTACAGGCAATGCTCAGAATAAATGTGTTGCATAGGTTCATATTACTGATGAGGTTCATGTGTTGTAAAAATAGAACCTGTTGATCGTGTGCTTCACAAATCACGGTAGGACCGTTTCCTTTAAAAGCAGAGATTGTAAACATGCAACTAATTTTTAAGAATGTGTCATTCTTCATTTACTACATTTTTGTTTTAATTAGAGTCGAAGCTGCAACAATGTTAAAACAAAGCAGTGAAAAGGAATCAGCCAAAATTTTAGGAAAAGCAATAAACTGCATTCACAGCCATGTATTTTGCTTGATTGACAAAATATGACACAGTGGATCCCAGATTAGAGTATGCAGGCAGAGACATGCATCAAAACAAGAAGATGTGGAAACTCTGTTAAGCAATTACAGTCTATGTTTGTGTACATAGAGTTCAGCTTTCAACTTCACACAGTGCTGTGTCACACAGTGCGATGGTAGCAATAGAAAGATTTATGAAAGCATGTGCTATGTGGGTACTTGGTGTTTTGAGAGCTGGTTTCCTTTCAGGAAGAAAGCCAGTGCGCAGTCAGTTGTCTTACCTGATGGACTGAGGATTCTGCAAGGTTGGGTCTCCTGCTGCCTAGTAATGTCTGAAAATGCACCAAAGTGCTACAAAAGTTTCTGTCATGGCTTGTGTTACCACCCTGACGAGGTTGACGTGTCCCTGAGACAACCTGAAAGACTGGGCAATGCTTAGTCCACTTTTGCTGGATACAGACTTGCCTTGGTGAATTCAGCTGTGTAGGAAATCTGGTTTTAGTTCTTTTTGTTCTCTGTGCCAGCTCAGTCTTTGCTCCTTTCACATGTGATGGACCATGCAGCCCTTGTGTTTTCACAATCTTTCCTTGCAGAGAACTGTATTCTTTTGTAACGTTTTCTTAAACACTCTTGTGTGTAGAATTGATGGATAAGATACCTAAAGGTGATACCATCATACCCTTTGTATTGTCTCATTTTGATACATTTTCCAGAGCTGCTAAACAACCAAACAGGTGGTGCCCATTACTGAACCTGACCTGGGCAATTGGTGCAAGTTCCTCAGAAGGTTTTACCCATCAGACCCCATAGAAATGATCACCTCTGATTCTTTTAACAGCACTTGTGGAGAGTTACAGCACTAAGAGCATTTCGTATTTATTTTTCTCCTGTCTTAGGTTTTCTACCCTAGCAAAGATGGCACTAAAATCCCAATGTTTATTATTCACAAGAAAGGAATTAAATTAGATGGTTCTCATCCTGCCTTCTTGTATGGATATGGAGGCTTCAACATATCAATTACACCAAGCTACAGGTAAGCAGGGTGATTCACACCTTCTTCTGAAGGTCACAGACTGTGGGCAGGGTGGACCATGAATCTGACAGGATGCATTTCAGATTCCTAAGAAGCAAGATGGGGGCCATAAGGGCTGCCCAGGCATCATTTGTCTGCTGTGTTAGTTCTGAATTCTAGGGTTTTACCCAGGCTCAGGGAAGAAATCATATCAGACCAGAGAAGTGTTCTGACAATTACCTATGTCTAAATATTATAGAAAATCAAATGTTTGACTAAATTAATGTAAATAATTAAAATTTGGCTGCATTTTCATATTATACTTTTGAGATTACATCGGAAACAAAATCCTTCTGTGTCCCATATGATCAAGAAGGAGGATTGTGTCTTGGCATGCAAATGATACTGTCCTTACAAGTGCAAAGCAACACACTGAAAGCCAAAAATGCTGTGTTCAGAACAGGCTTTGTATCTCTCAAAAGCCATAAGCTTTATTGCATAGATGATCTCTTTAAAGAAAAGGCTTATTTCTTAAGCAAGGCAATTTGAATAGACTTGCTAAGAGACAATGCTTGAATACCTAAGAAATGCTCCTAGGTGAGGCAGAGGAAAACAGAAATGGAAAGGGCTGAATAGAGAACAGTTTTTCAGGAAGCAGAAGAGTAGCTCACCACAGAAAAATAATCTATTATGAAACAATCCTATTAAGTTTAGGTGCTACCAATCTTGCTTTAGAGTTAGCACATTTCAAGAAATCTTTTATAATGCTTGTCTTTCTTGTTTGCTGTGCTTGTATTTCTGAATAGCATTTACAGTTTCTTGTCCTTTTTAGCAAATACCTTGTCTAACAATGGACCTCCCATCTTGTGCTCTGTGATTATTTGTAAGCTTTTTATCTGCCTCATAAAGCTACACTTCTAATTTCCTGTGGTTCTTGAGACAGACAATTATACAACTAGCATAGTTTTAAAATTCTTTTTTACTTAGGTTCAACCACTGATTTATTACAGTTTATTGTAGATGCTGAAAACTGTAATAAAACTTACCATGTTTTTCATCTTTAAAGAATGTAAAGTAAATATTACATATCTGTTGATTTAAGGTAAAATTTCACATACTGCAGAGCTGACACAAGCTGGTTGCTGGCAGAAGGCAAAGGTATTTCATAGTGCCTACTTGCACCTCCCATCCATTGGCCCTGGTGCTTGCTGGAGCCTTTGCTAAGCTGATATACCTCACAAGAATGACAGAAAACTATCCCAGCAAAACGCAGTGGGTGGTTTTCTGCCATTTTGGCAAGCTAAAAATTGATTCTCGTAGGAGTCCAGCAAACAGCAGCAAGAGAGTGCAGCTGACATTTAGAAGAGAGGAAGATGGGAGGTAGGAGCAGTGACCTATATTTTCCTGAACCCTATGAAACCTTCATTATACAGTTCATAAATTAAGAATATGAATCTGTAACAGTCCCTTAAAAGTAAATGCACAGAGAACTATAAGTGACCTCCAGATCAAAATATATTATCTCACTGACAATGTAAATAAAACGTGATTGGCCACACCTCCCTCCTTACTCTCTCCCTGTAATATCAAGATATGATTTCTCAGCTTTCTCTTTCTAAAAGGAAAAAAAAAAAGAAAAGCCAAAGCCTTCAAATACATGTTTATGACAAATAACTTGAGAATTGAGTATTTGGTGAGGGAATTTTTTCCAAAAGTAGGCAGGCAAAATCAGGGGAAGGAAATTGTAAGAGGGAGTTTATGTCAGAAAGGCAGGATGTCCAGTTCACTCTTTACCTGGCAGATTCTACTAATGTTTTATTCCCTCCCTGTTACTATATACTGCAATACTCCACAAGGAGTTCCCAAATCCAAGTGCTGTTCCATCCACAGCCCAACACCATGATTTGGTGGGGTTTCTTTTTTGGGTTTCTTTTTTTTTTAGTTTGTTTGGTTGGGTTTGTTTTTTTTCATGACCACAGGCATGAGTGCTAGAAAGCAGCCACAGGATGGCCAAGGCTGAGGCTTGCCACATCACTCACCCAATCCTGAGCTGAGATGATGTAGCCATGGAAATGTAACCAAGTAGAAGCCAGATTACCTTTAAAAAAACAAACAAAATATTCCTGGGCTTTTTTACTTAAACTTAAGGCTCTTACAATTTTCCACAAAGCATTCCATCTTCTCCCTTCCAGTGGTTCAATTCTGTCCTGTATGTCTTCCAGCCTGTACAGTATTTTCTTACTGGTATTTCACACCCATTAGCGTAAGCCAGCTCTCTGGTTTGGGGAACTTATTTCTGCGTAATTCACAAACTGATGTTCCTTTTCACATCGAAAATTTTAAAAAATCTTTTTCACTGAAAGCAATAGAAACAAACCAACAGGTTGCATGATCCAGAAATAACTACAAGAATGATAGGCCAAAGTCATTAAGTCAGTTACAGTAGTGGTTTATTTTTGAATGCAAGCATGCATCTTTCGTATGCTTCTCTGGACTGGAGAGCTTCATTTGGTGGCATTTTGAGATGGGGCTTGCTAGAGCACTGTCATTAATTATACAACCCACATAGCAAGTGCAAGTGAAGGCTGATGGAACTGATACCAGTGGCTTGGCAGAGCTACTGGGGAAATGCCATCACAAACCCACCACTAATGCCTCAGATTTGGCTAACTATGCTGTAGGAACCAACATGTTTCCCTTCACTGTTCTGTGTGTGCCTGCGTGGGTACAGGAGAAGCAATTTCTAACTCATCCTGGAATACAGCTGGTTGTGCAGCAGACTGTGAAATTACATATCACTGCCAGGTTGTTCCCAGCCTTTAAGCAAAGAGGTGGTGCAGGGAGGAGAGACTGTGAGCCTGGAGAAAGGTCAGGCAACAGAGCAGCCCTCAGTGCAGTGTGGAGGATTACTCCTTTTGCTTATTCTGTTACTGTTCTCTTCAGCTCCACAAAAGCTTAAAAAGCAACTAAATCCAGTGGCTCAGGGCTTCTTCCCCATCACCTGTGCACTAGCCTGCATTTTTCTGTCAACTCTAATACTTCACAGCAGATCAGTGATTCTGGGGAAGTGGTCTTGCTCTGTGAAGCATAGCTCTTCACATTGTTCTCTACTGTAAAAAACAATATCTGATTTATTGTTTTTTGGTTTATGCTCCTTAAGAGTGATTATAAGGTCTGGAAGGAGCTCTCCACGGCAGCAACTATATTCTGATCCCTCCACTGACTCCCTCCTGACCCTGTTGCCCTTTCCTTTACCCTGCTTCCAGGAGAAAAGGAAGAGCAGGGATAATGAGCAAAAAGCTACAGAGACTGTTGGAAAGAGCAGGGAGCCAGACTTTGTTTTGCAGAATGAGACAATTCATAGCCATGCAGGTTGACTGGCAGTTTGCTGTGACTCAGACACCAAGCTGAACTGAAATCAAATCTGGAAGCAAGAATCCACCTGGAAAAACACAGGAGGCAGTAATAGAGTGTTGTGTGAAACTTGAGCTTTGTGCTGTCTGATTACTTGGAATTTTCACTTTTTACAAACGGAATAAGTTTGTATTCTGTACTTATACAACCTGGTTCCTTGAACTTAAAAGTAAAGTTCAAGAGAAAAACTTTGAGTAAGTTTGTTACAAATACTCAAAATATTGGGCATGTTAGGGCCCTGACTCACCATGATTCTTCAGATGGGCACAGTTTCTTTCAGCAGATGGAAGAGGATGGACTCTGTTGTGGAATATTTTCTTTTTTTAAGTATTTTCAGGCAGTATATTTGGGAAGCAAGCTCTTACCTTACCTGGAATTCTTACTTGCTACTTCTGATTATTAGGGAATTAAGTAACTTTGGACCTCATGGTCTTGAGGCAGACAGGGAAAAGAAATGCAGAATATTTTGGGAGGTTTTGTGATTCTACATACCTAAAATAAAGAAGCCACAGTCTGATGAGGCAACCTACTATCAGGTTACTCTGCATTAGCTGTGTAGCAACCTGTTGAAATTAAGAGTCCTGGAGTTTGACAGAGTAATGCTCTCTGACCTTTGCACAATGTGCTTATGGAATATCAGTCTTGCATTTGATCAGCATGTCACAGCAATCTAAGGAAAATGCAGTTCACAGTGATGGTCTTAAGAATTCATTTTACAGAAACTGAGATAATTCACGGCTTCTGAGCCATCTGATGGGCCGGATAACCAGCCTAGGAGGACGGTTTTCCTTTGATGGTTATGAAAATACAGAAATCTCTTACCAGTTATCCTTGTGCTTTTCTTTTCATTTCCTTACTCCTTGATATATACTCTGAAGAACATGTGCCAGTACACATGTAATTGCTTTGGGAGTTATGAAAACTTCACCTGTTAATGATACTACATCCACATGAGACACACTGTAAGACTACCATTTTTCAAGCCATTTCTGATAAGCAGTAGTGAGACTTAAAGGTAAAAAGACCCAATCCTTGCCCTTGTGGTTGAACAAATTTATTTTCTGAAGACAGTGGTGTCTGGGTGAGCAAAGAATTCAAGTAAATAAAAAATTTAAGTCTACTAGAGGGAAAAAAAAAGACTTATTAAGGTTACATTTTAATATTTTACTTGTCTTCTTTGCATATGTGTGGTTGGCCTTCTGCAGCTTCTGCTATATTAAGCTACTGCCTCAACAGATCAACAATTAACATTTTTTAATTGTTAAATATAATTTTGATTACTTCACTCCATTAAAAATAGTAATATCTTTGATAGTTTTGCAATTTGGCATTTAAAAAAATATGCTATTTTAGCTTTCAGACAGTTTCAGGAGATAATAGGGGAGGCAGAACCTCTAATTTTATGTTATACTATTTGTTTTGTGTTTAGCAGTGTGAGAGGAAAATGAGTAAGAATGGGATTGTCCAGCTGCTGACTTGACTGCTGACCATGGCACAAAAGAATGGTAGATACAGAATTTTTCTTTGCAAACACAGTATAGGAAAGGTCCAAAAGAAGTATATAAAGCAGAAGTTAGGTTGAAAATACTTGCTCATAAACAAAGATGAGGTGCTGATCTTAAGTCTTAATTCTTTGATTTCTTCCTTTGAGCTAAATCTTCCTTTCCTCTCTGAAGTGGAGGTCCCATGAAGGAGGAACAATTCAGAAAGCTATGGAGGTCCCGTGTTACTGCGTAACTCTAGTGTGCAGACTAAATAGTGACATATTCTGAGTGGTCATCTGTAAGCCACTCTCCTCCAAAGAACAGAACTGAGGGAGGAAGAACAGACCAGCCCTGGTTCCTTCCTCACAAAGCTGGTGGGAGTTTCATTTCCGTTGATAACCATCAAAAAAAGCCTAACTACTCAGGTTCGCCATCAAGAGAGACTTAATTCACAATTTCATCATTGATTTTGGGAGAGATCTTTCCCTCAAAGTATTTTTGAAGAAGTGGTAGGTGTATAAAAATTGGAAAATAAAAATAATCCTCTTATTTGTTTGCTTTTTCAGCGTGTCAAGACTTATTTTTGTGCGACACCTGGGAGGTGTTCTAGCAGTGGCGAACATCAGGGGCGGGGGCGAATATGGAGAGACCTGGCACAAAGGTAAGTCAGTCAAATCACAGGAACAAAACTGCAGGCTTAGCAATGAAAATTGCAACATCTTCTTTTCACTCCCTCTTCCATGCTCACACCTCCTTTTGCATTTTATTTATTCTGCAGAAAAGTAGATCTTTTTCCTTACTTACATGTTAGATCTGTACGTTGTCCAGTGTTAATCTGATGGTTTTCATTAGATTATTTTCATTTTTGCAGCCTACTTAAAAACAGTTTTGTAGAAAGACAGCATTTTCCAAGAAAATCATTGTGGTTTTTTAAGCAGTATCAAATTCCCTACTCTTAAACACTGGAAAATGCAGCTATTTATATTGACCTGATCTTACAAAAAATGTCTGCCTATTGCAAAAGACCTGGCTTGCTTTCACATACCTCTTTCATTATTTCAGGTTCCTAGTTCTCAATCCCCAAGACAACACTGACTATTTAGACTCTCTCAGTATCAAACACACACACCAAAAAAAAATTTGCAGAACTTTATGGAAGGTGTGAACTCTTGAGTTCAGAGTATAAACTCTTCTATATTGTTTTTGCATAATTTATGAATAGACTTTTTTTTTTTTTAATATTTGATGAATGTGACTTGAAAAATGTCTTCACCAAAAGGATTTTCAAGCACTGGAACAGGCAGCCCATGAAAGTAGTTGAGTCACCATCCCTGGAGGTATTTAAAAGACACATAGATGTGTCTTAGGAACATGGCAGTGCTGAGTTAACAGTTGAACTTGATGATCTTAAAGGTCTTTTCCAGCCCAAATGGTTCTGTGACTCTGTGATTGAAATTCATATGAAAACCGTCAACTCCAGAAGTGCATTCACACCATCCCCTCCACACTCTTGAGGGATCCAACTTGTAGGCAACCATTTGACCTTTTAGGTTTTTTTTTAAGCTGAGTGTCATGCCACAGGGAAACTCAAACAGTAAAAATCTCTGTCAATCTCTTTTCCCCTTAACACTTTTGATGTATTTCTGTCCATGTTTTTCCCATCAAGTCCTTGTCTTAATAATTTAATTGTCTACTTGCCTTATTGTTGATAACTGTCCACATTCCTCCACCTGGGGAAAAAGCTTGAAAAAGTCCTTCTTATCTCAGGAACATACCTATCCTTATTTAATGGTGACACTTTACTCATGTTCCAAGAATCTGGTGCATAAGTTGCTGGGAATGTTGTCAGCAAGGCAAATGTTCCAAAACAGTGGTGCTTATGATCTAGCAATTTGCCATGGCAGTAATCCATAATATCTTTTTATCAGACTAAATGGTATTTCCAGATCATTGCATCTTGATTTTACTATTTCATCTGTGGTAACTATTTGTCTGGGTCATTTCCTCACAATTGAGTTAATTATGTAATAGTTTCATAAATAGAAGCTGTATGTGCTTGCAGATACAGGATATTGTTGCTAAAGATGCAGTATCCTTCATTAATTTTAATTTGAGGATTGATTTGTAGTAGATTTTAATAAAATTTGTCTTAATATGATAATGCTTCTTTGATCCACCTATTTCCTGCTTGATTTTGACCCAAGTCTTTTATTGCAGTTTGAAATAAAAGATGTATCTGATCTTTTTTAAATCCAGAAGCAATTACAGAAGTTTTTTTCACTTAGGTTTAATTTTATAAATAGATTTCTGACCTTACACCAGCCTGGTGTTTTGAGCAAGGAGTAAAATTTATTTCTCCTTTATTGCAACATACTTGAAGACTTTTTTGTTGTCCCAGTATGTCTCTCTTCAACGGTCTTGTTATCACAAGAATGATGTGTATTTGTTAAAAAAAAAAAAAAAATTACAAATGTACTGGTTTCAATTCTACAAGATTTTTATGCGTAAATGTCAGACTTATCTTGCTAAACTTCTGTGACATAGAAACAAAGCAACCAGTCCAGGATCCCTTGATGGAGAATGGATATAAAAGAGACGCCTCCAAATTGTAACTCATCTAACTTAATTTAGGGTAAAATTAATTGTCCCTAAGGTTCGTCCTATGGTCCAGGAACCTGCCTAAGGTTCCTGGACCATAGAGTGAACCTTAGGCAATCAGTTTGGAATAAACACCCAGCTTTCAAAGAAAGTAGAAGAAACTGGACCTCTATTTGTGCATCCCATAAGCCCCGCTTTCCTGGCTGGGCCACTGCTTTTGCTACAGGAGCGCAAGGATTTTCTTCCTACTTCCCATTTCTTACTAGCATTTAATTGCCTGAGATTACCGTAGTCTTTAGGTATGATAACATTTGAGGAAGATCTAATTTTAGTCTCTTTCCAAACAAGCAAGATTTGGACAGCTGTGAGTTCTCAAAGCTAATACTCTTCTGTTAAAATTATTGAAAGATTGTAGGGAAAACCATCCTTTTCCTTCCCTATCCCCACCCGGCAAATTTTTTTTTTCAGACCTGGAAGTCTTATCAATGATGTCATCAGGACCAACATTTTCTGTCATTATTTGTTCGCTTATACATCTGATGACATTTGGAATTTCATTGAACAGGATGGCAGTATCTTAAGCATTTCTATATTGAAAGTTAATAAAATTTCAAAGCAAGATGCAACTCTGAAGTCCTTTTTTGACCATACCTTTATATCATCTGGTTTGAAAACAACCAATAGGAAAAAAAAGTAAATTACCAGCCACATATTATATATATCCAGGAAATTAGAATTGCTTATTTTATATAGCCTATTTTATAAGCTTAATCTTTATTGCCTTAAGAAACTGTCATTGAGTTTAATGATGTTAAAGTCCCATTAGCTCAAACCTCAAGTGTGTTGTATGTGGTCATTTTGTATATATTTTGCTGTGCAAAGCTTTTAGCTTTCATTTCACTGGTTAGGAACATTACCTGGCACTCACTCCACAGTATAGGTATGTATTATTCAGAGTTTCTGAAAGCATCAGAATTATTGACAGAACCATCTTATAGCCTCTATGTGTTGACAGAATCTTTCATTTTTGCTGTTTTTCTGAGCTGCATCAATTATTAAAATGTTCATGAAACTGGAATTGTTCCCAGGTATTTTTGGACACATGTTTTTCTGAAGAGATGGTATCAAAAGGATTTTATGGTATCAACTGATTTGTTTTGTTTCCGTGCTAGGTGGTATCTTGGCCAACAAACAAAATTGCTTTGATGACTTTCAGTGTGCTGCCAAATACCTCATCAAGGAAGGCTACACATCCCCAAAGAAGCTGACTATTAATGGAGGCTCAAATGGGGGCCTTTTAGTTGGTAAGAACTGCTTGTCTATTTCCCAGATTTGGTGCTGGGCTTATTAAAGTAACCAGACAAAAACTGATGAGATCTGCCTGTCCAAAGTTGCCAGAATGTCAATGCATTAATGTATAGCAGGTGTTAAATATGTACAGTAGTACTTCATTTGCTGTTTGCATAGGACATGGCAATTCTACAGTCTCTGGGAAAGGCTTTCCCAGAGAGGCTGACTGTTAAAAGCCACACAGTCTTGTGTGGCAAGAGCTAACCCTGTGGTAGAATCATATAGAAAGTAAGAATGGTTTAAAAAACATGGGTTTTTTGGGTTTTTTTAAATCTTTCTTTCTTCAGGTTAACCATTACAAAATAACCACTGAACTATTAATTTATGTACCGTTGGGAAACTGTGTGTGGTCTGTTACAAATGCGTCTTATTCACTTAAAATTCACTGCTGTGTTCTTAAATTCAAGGAAATTAATAGCTTCCTCTTAAACAGAAGTCTTGTCACAGAAAGATCTCGTATTCTGAGCAGTCTAAGAGCTACAAAATATATTTCTGATAAGATCCCTATCTGAAAGCATCTGAAAGTAACAGAAGAAAAAAGAAGGTGCAATTTTGAAAGGAAAAGGAGACACAAAGTAATGGTATCAGGGTCTGTTTGCCTTTTTTTAAGCAGCATGAAAGGTGACAGTATAACAGATTTTAGCTACTTAGTAGAGAATGGAGTAAAAAAATCACCTCAAGTTCATAAACCACTGAATTATAGAAAATGAGCAGTTTTCCTAGGCTCACTCTGCTTGCTCTTCTTTTTGTATTTATCAGCTGCTGTATACAGACTCTATTGATTTTATTCTATTTTTCAGTGAATTAGCATCCAGCATGAGAAACAGGATTTGAAATTAGACAGATCTTTGGTCTAAGCCATCTTGGCTAGACCTGCATTATTATTTTTAAAAAGCAATTGTTTTAAAGATCAAGTAACAAGTACTTGTAAAGTTGTATTTTGGTTTCTGCTTATATGCTTCTCAATAACAAGTGGCAGAAGGTGTTTGTGCATTTAAAATAGCAATGGATGAATATGATAAAGGATTAAAGAGTTTGTACTCTGTGGTATTCACATGCCCTCTGAACAGAGAGATACTTAGCTTTCTCGGGATTTCTCCTGAGAAAAGCTGTGAGAAAAGCAGAGAAAAGAATGATCAAAGCCATTCTTATTTCATTTGCTGCTCCTGTGTTTGTGGAATGTGTTCTGGAGATTGTTTACCTGAAGTGAGTCTTTTGATTGGATTCCGGTGTGAGTTGTTTGGACTCAATGGCCAATTAGGGCCAAGCTGTGTTGGGACTTTGGAAACAGTCACAGGTTTTCATTATTATCTTTTTAGAATTCAGTAAGTATCTTTTCTGTATCCTTTTAGTATAGTATAGTATTCTTTAATATAATATAGTATAATCAATTAATTAATTAGCCTTCTGATAACATGGAGTCCTGCACATCGTTCTTCCCTGTGTCAGGGGACAAAATAACACCGATAGTACTCCATTTGGGAATGCAAGCATTGCACAAGTCAGTTTTATGTTGGGCCTCAATATATAGTTGGAAATGCAGTTAAACTTTGAATATATTACATAGCTTCTGAAAATACTTCTTTATCATTATGTGGACTTCAGCTTCAGTCAGGATGAGATTCATCCTACCCCATCTTCTGTAATAAAACCCTCTGGCTTACTGGCTGAACTGTTCAGCTGGGCTCCTTGTGTCAATAAGGGGAAGCAAGTGACAACTGCAGGAAGTACATCATTCTGGTAGGAGACAGGTGTTAGGAATCTAGACCTCCCTGCTCTAAAAAGTCTTGTTAGAATCCTTCCCTTGAATTTACTGGTACATTACAGTCAAGCAGGAGTTCCATGCTCTTGATGAGCCAGATAGGGATTTTCCTTGACTGAGTAGAATTAGGTGAATTCAGTAAATTCTTCTAAGGTCCTTTTTATCAAAGCAAAAATAAATTTTGCAGTAGTTATTGATGCAACATGCAACCTCATCCTGTAGGTTCAAGGACCCACTGCCAGATTTTCTTCATCCTTATTTATTGAAGAAAAAGCTGACAAGGAAGAGTATTGTCACTCTTCCAAAATACTGTTTCCTTTCAGTCAGACTAACAGGAGGTGACTCTGAGGACTGCAGAGCCCTGAGCTCATCTTGCCTCATTCAACTGCAAAACAAGACTTCCTTGTCCTGCAGTGTGATCCCCAAGCTGAGCAGAGCAGCACAGCTGTGAGCTGAAAACCTTCCTGCAAATGCAGTGTTAGACCTCTCAAGTTTGCCTAGACAAAACCAGTTCCGACATTTTGAAGGCTTATTTTCATACTGAATTTTAAAGCTCAAAGTTATATATAGGGCCATACAGTTCACAACTAAATTGTTTTTCCAGATTACACTTCATTAATGCATGTAATTATTATGGCTAATTGAAAAGAAGCATTGTGCATGGATGAGTGTCTCCATAGGTGATTTCTCCCTGAAGTAACTACTTAAGGAACTAGCAAGGAGCGATTGCTTCCAAAATCCTGAGCAACAGACAGTGCTTCAAGAGACACTCTGAAATAAAGAGTATTAAAGTAAAATGTTATGGTAGTTGTTTTGGGTTTTGTTCCTACCACAATACAATTTATGATCATAAAAGAGAATAGCTTGAAGAGGAGGGATCTGATCTTTAGGTTAAAACCTGGAGATCTTTTACATAGCATCTCTTTAAGGCACTATATGTACCTTATGGAAATGACTCATAAATAAGGAAGAGTTAGCATAGCTATATATCAGAGATGACCAGAAGTAAAATTTCATTTTTCAGAAAGTGAAAATCATGTTTAAATGAAGAAAATAGGGTATAGTGTAAACTCTTGGCAGGGACAGACAGACCACAGGAGACTGATGAGCAAATTGCTTCCAATATTGAGATTAGCAATGACATTTTTCTGTGCACATCAGAGGCAGGAAGCTGGCCAGACGATCTCTGGGACTTGCAGGTTAGTGAGATGTAAAAGGAGCATTAAAGAAAATTAATTGCAAAGCAAAACAACAAAATGGTCTGTTTGTATTGATGTTCCTTCCTGAGGAGAGGGTGGGGGGTTCCCTGCACGAGTTAGTCTTCATGGGGAATATTCTGGGGAGCTGACTCCAGTTGAAGCATCAGCAGGAAAGGTTTTGGAATTAATCAATCCAATGAAAAGTAGCATGTTGCCAGCACCAGATGGTGCACATGCAGGATCTTAAGTGAACTCTGGTAAGAAATTGCAGGCTACTAAGCCTGAATATCTGAGGAACAGAAGGGGGCAAGTGTAATGCCAAGTTTTAAATGCTTCATGGTGATCCACAAGCTGCAGATGAGTAAATCTGACTTCTCTAATGGGCAAGCTAGTTGAAACCAATAAATAATAGCTGACATAAAAGAAAGAATTCTGCAGGCTGAAGTTGCAGCTTTCAAATGTGTTAGAGCTATCTGAAGGAGTTGGGCTGCATATGGAGCTTGTAACAGTGATCTAGGTGAGGAGCTATTCTTGGATTTTTAAAAGCTGTGAAAGAAAATCCTTGCTGACCTGGAAGCAAAGTCATGTCATAGCAATGTCATGGTTAGCAGGAGGCAAAGAGTGGCGATAATCAATCCATTTTCACAGTGGACAAAAATTAGGAGATAAAAAGAATTTGGGAAAGATTATACCTACATGTGGATGCACAGTGAATAGTTCTGAATTAATTAAGCGATTCTGGGATCCATTGTAGTAGTTATGTGAAATTTCAGTGCTCTTATTTCTTAAAATTCAAAAAAGGCAGGGGAATTTGTAAAATCACCAGGGAAAAGGTTTAAATCAAGAAACAGGAATTGAAATTGAAGAACTTACTTACAGGATGTGATGAACACTGGATGAATAAACATTAAGAGAGGAAACAGTTGTATTTACAGGGAATGTGTGTTTTGATGGCTTTTTTATAGGATGGCTGAAGATAACTCCAACTCAGAGAAAACGGAAATAACTAGTTCATCAGATAATAATTTACAGGAGAGATCTCCCAGTTGCCACCCTTATACATTGAGCACTGAGCTTGATGGGCCTACTGCAGTTGTTTTTAAAATATATGAGGCAAGCATTATTCTTAAAGAAATTGTCCCTTCCAGTTGTAGGAAAATAAAAATTGTAAAACAAGAAAATACAGCCGCAATTCACTTTATTTGAGGTTTTTCCACTGATTTTGTAGCAGTCGGCTTTTATCAAAACTCTTTTCTTATGGGTTTGCATAGTAATTATGGAAGACAGCTTTCATCAGTAAATGGAGGGGTTTTATTCCTTAATGCCCTTTTCTTTATTGAAACTAATATTAAAAGTTTAGACAGCGAATGGTTTAGGTACCTTCAGTTCAGTAGTCCAAAATCTCACATGCTTTAAAAGTTCTTTTCTCCTTCAGTCCCAGTTTGGTGATTCAAGGGCAGTTTTCATAGAAAAACATGTTTGGTGTCTGAAGAGCACATAAATGGCTCTTAAGTTCTTTTGAACATACTATTTTTCAGAGTTATGTTTTTATCCATTTGTGTATTTGCTCACAGTTTTGCTTGAAAGTCTATGTGACTTCATTTTCACTGACAGCCTACTCCCAGTATGACTTGGCAGTGAACCTTTTACTGTTGAACTTGGTTCTTTAAGACCTGAATACTAATGGAATTGTTTTCCTGCTGAAGCTGCCTGTGCTAATCAGCGCCCTGACCTGTTTGGTTGTGCTATTGCCCAAGTGGGAGTGATGGACATGCTCAAATTCCACAAGTACACCATCGGCCACGCTTGGACCACTGACTATGGTTGCTCTGACTGTAAGGAGCAGTTTGAATGGCTGCGCAAGTAAGTGCCTTTAAATACTTCCTGTGGTTGTTAAAACATGTACTCTGCTCAACAGTTTCCAGTTGTTATGATCAATATCTATTCTAGTGATTGCTTCATCCTTTCCCACACTGAATTTGGGGAGTTCAGCATTTCCTTACAAGTCAGTTTTCAATCAAAGACTATCTTCAAAGTCCTGTTGAATCAAGTGGTCCTGTTTTCAAATACCTTGTTCTCCTAACAGTTTTTAACAGTTCATAAGGTTTTCTCTCTGAATAATGACTCTTTTAGGCTATTACAACAGAATATTCTCAAGTGGACCACTGAATAAATTGTATTTTTTACCATGAGGGAGAGACAGTCACCATTGTATTGTACAATGTGGGTTGGATTTATTTGTAGGAATTGAATGGCACTAGACCATAATAGGATCTTAGTTAATTTCTCAGCTTCTGTTGAGAATCTCAAATTCCCTGTTTCCAGCAGGATGGATCCTGCTATGGACTTGACAGGTTTTGCTGCAGTTTCCCTGCTGGCTACTCCTGATATTTTGGACATTCTTGTGAGATGTACACATACCTCTCTCTTGAAAATAAAGAAGTGTACTTGCTTCACATTTCAGAGCCAGAGATCTGTGGCCACTACTGCATGTCAGTTGCTGTTAGCGCAGTTCTGATTAATGTAATTGAGAACTGTTCTATTCTGAGTGCTAACAAATGCCACTGTGATGGTTTCAGTAGAAAAGGACCTTCTTGTTGGGTATTGAGGAAGAAGATACGGAAACATATGTGTGTTTTTCTCAGGTACTCTCCACTTCACAATGTCAAGCTACCAGAAGAAGATGGCATCCAGTATCCCTCCACGCTGCTTCTCACAGCAGACCACGATGACCGTGTGGTCCCTCTGCATTCTCTGAAGTTCATCGCTACCCTGCAGTACATTGTGGGCCGAAGCAGTAAACAAACCAATCCACTTCTCATCCATGTTGACACCAAGGCTGGGCATGGAGCAGGAAAGCCAACTGCTAAAGTTATAGAAGAAGTGTCAGATATGTTTGCTTTCGTAGCACGATGTCTAAATCTTGAGTGGATTGAATAGGAAAAATGCTTATTACTGTCTCCTTTGAAACACAAGGGCTTTAACATTTAAGAACAGCCACACTACTACTTGGTGTAGTACTTACATTTAAGAACTACAGTTTAATATTTTATTGATCCAACCTGCTATGGAGTTTTGATCTTCTGTGCTTCCCTCTTTTTGGCATTTCTTTGATTTTTTTTCTACTGCATTCCAAATTCCATTCTGAAAAGCATGTTCAAAAAAATAGCTGAGCTACTCTCAGTACTGTTGTGAAAATTTAGATTTCAAAATTAATGCTATTTGAGCTTATTTCCTGTAAACAATTTTAATGTATTTCACCTATAAACATATCCAGATCATTTGTAATTAAATGTAAGTACTGTTCACATACAAGATCTCTGAGCATATTTTATTTACACGGTAATTTATTCAAGAATGTAAATTGAAGGTGTTCAGTGATAACCATGAAAAACTGAAGAGACAGTAATCCAGTTACATCAAATATTATTAAAAAGCTTATATTACATTCTGTTCATAAACGTGTTGCAGTCTATAATAATGATTTTGCTAAATTGTTCTTTCTTTCCAAAGAGACTTCAAAATGTCGCCAGTTTTCTCTTCTGCCATTTATTTCCGCACAGAAGAGAAAACTGGAGGCTGAAAAACTTGATGAAATCTTAGATTCTCACTGTAATCTCAGTCAAGCTTTACAGATACTCTCCAACAACCCATGTGAAATTATTTCTTTAACTGTTTCTGAAGAGTAGACCAGGTACTGATTTAAATAAATGAACAAAATATAAACTAACACTAAACAAAATTTAAAAACCACCCCAACCCAAAGCCACAGCTTTGTCCAGATTATTCAGGTTCATTTTTCTTCTGATGCTTCTCACAGGACATTCTCTAACAAGGCAAAATCTGAACATGCATATGTAACCTACTTTTGGCTGCAAAACAGCAAGAGCACGTATTCAGACTCCCCAATGATTTGACACAGGCACCTTGTTTGAACTGCCATTTTTCCCATCTAGGCTGTAGAGCTGTAAAGTAGATGTGAGTATTTGCCTACTGTTAAATCTCTGAGGCACTGCAGGAATTACAGTTTAATTTTGCAGAGAAAAAAGTATTCTATCAACTATTATTAGTCTTCTTGCCCCTCCACGAAACATCAGTGTTTCTCATTTTTGGATGAACTGATTGTAATCTTCCAGAATCGTGCTTGTCATTACATTCATACTTAGACCCTAAGGACTGTATTTTAACTCTGGGCTCGGGAGTTTTATCTCTAAACAAACAATGTCTTAGTGCAGGAAGTGGAGGGAGTGGTATTTAAAAGAGAGGAGGATGCTTTAAAGAGCAGCAAAAATAAAAATTTGTACCAGAGTCACTCTGTGTTTCCCTCATGACCTGGACTTCTTTTGATTCTCTCTGGAGTCCAGGAAAGATCATCCTCTCCAGGCCCTTATTATGTATGGTTAATTTGATTTTAGGAGAAAATAAATTGTTTCTGCTTTCATATGAAATAGTACACCTAAAACCTGTATGTGATCTGGGGTTTATTTGGGATCCATGGGCATTACAGCTGTTTTACAAGATACTCTGTAAACTTTTGCACACCGATCACAGCATTGAATTAAACAATCAGAATAGAGTTGAGGGAGGGTTGAATTTTTTTCCTTCCAGGCTGTGAAAACAGGGTACAGATTCAGCATCCCCCCTTTTCCCAGAGGTATATGAACTGCTTTCTTTGATCATCTAGAAATTTTCAACAGCTTCCTCAGATGGCAGAAACAAAGTATATAAAGCTGTGCTATCTCCATTTGAAACATTCATAGTTGTGGCATGTAGCCTTCTCTTGAATTTATAGTTACTGTCAAAAGGGCAGTACCCAGTTCACCTCTGATACAGAACTTTGCAGGATAGGGTGTGTGGAAACATGGTCCTCAGACGTTCAAGACATAGAGCTGAACTGTGTCAGTGCATTGAATTGCAAATGCCTCAGTACAGCCAGCTCAGACATCTCTAGGTCTGTTCCTAAAAATGCTTTTCCTTGTTCTCCACTTGCTCAAGCACAAAACTTTTGGCACAGGTTAAAAGTAACTCCTTTTTCTTCTGAAGACTTCTGTTGAAGCTGAGTTCCCTGAATGACTCAGTGTCATGACAGATGACCCATAATCTGGGGATTTTGGAAGCAAACATTTCTCTGAGTGACAGTCGGTAGTACTGAAAGTGGAGCTGTTTGCTGGAGATGCCACTCACAAAGTAAATGTTCTGGAGTATTCTTGTGGCATGCTGGGGTCAGTATTGGGAAGGCATTGTGTTTCTCTAACAGGGTCATCATGTCAACATTTATTTGATCTTAATCAGCTGTGCCAAGTTCAGGATTCAGGTGCCAAAAAAATTACGTTGCAAAGCTGTCCTGTTATCTGAGTTGCTGCTTTTGAGACAGGGTCATACTCCAACTGGAATCTGTAATTAAGTCTGAGCTAATAATGCTCTTGTAATATAGTGGGATTTAAACCTTCGGGGTTTTGATTAAATAGACCTGGAGCCAAAGCATTTCTGCTGTATAAAACATAATGAAATTTCTGTTAGTCTAGTTTCAAGGTTATTTTCTCTATAGTGGAAATGCTATTTTATGAAGATACTCTTGTGTTTTATGGTGTCTATTTCCAGTATGTGAAGTAAAATTCACAAGCTGGGTAAGGTAGCCTCCCAAATATCTGCTTTCTCAAAACCACCTTTGAAAAATAAATACTGATGTTTTGCACCAAGATCCAGCACCCCAAAAAAAGCCCTGTAAGAAGCTTATGTTACATGAAAAAAATCTGATTTTATGTGGAAACAAATGAACTTTTTAGATAATTCTCATAATAGTCTTCACAGCTGATGTAAAGATATATTAGTTGTCTTTCCTCCTATGAGTGTACATTTGCATTAGAGTTGATTTATGTGGAAAATAAGTATTTTTAAAAGCTGAGAGTCTCCATACTCTTTACAGAGAGATATTTGGATTCCTTTGCACTGGAGTTAATTTACATTTTGGTAGCTGCAAAAAACATATATATGTATGTATGTATGTACTGATTTCAGCTGGGAGCTGCACTCTGTAGTATAGGGATGTAAGAGACAGCTGGCCTGTGGGTATGTAAGAATAAAGGGTTCTCAAGACAGAGTTTGGAGAAAGATACCTGTCCCTGGCACCTGGAGCTTCTGGACCTGGATTTTCTTGACTTGGCTCTACTTTGCCATCTGTCTGTAGGAAGGCAGAAACATGAGCAGCAGTACTTCTGGTTTCAGTACGGCAAGCAGCAGCTTTCAAAGATCAATGTTGCCAGATCATTTATTTATTTTTAGCCTGAGGTTGCCCCTCAGGATTGCCTAAAGATCTGCTTATAGACTTCCTGACAGTCTCTCATGTGAAAGGGGTTTTCCAAGCTGAGTAGGATTTAGGGGGAAGGCCAAGGGAGGGACTTGGAAGCCAGGCTAATAAACAACCACAGAATTTTCTGCCAAGCTCTTCTACTTTGAAAATCTTTAGTAGACCACTTTTGTGTAATTGCCTCTTTGTCCAGACCTCTCAGAATATGGATAGGTCCTACTGGTTTGAACAGCCAGGTTTGGCAACTTTGTTCATTTTTCCTTGTGTTAATTACTTCTGTCTTCAGATATGGTATGCCAGGAGAAAAAAAAAAAAAGCATTGCTTGGGCTTTTTTTAGCTTGTTGTTGCAGAAGAGTGATGTGGGGTAGCCTTCCAATTCTCATGTGTATAGTGTGTCCTCAAGATAACATTATCCATGAATAGAAAATTCTGAATAAGCTCATGTTTTCAGTTTATTTATGGGAGCGCAGTCCTAGTGACTTTCTGTAGACATCCCTCTGCCTTGTTACCAGGAGTAAGAGAGACAAGGAACAAACTTGGTGCTCATGCCCTTACCCATTGCAGTGGAAGTTTAATGCTGAAAGTCTGAACAGCAAGAGTCAGTGTGTGGTGGCTTCACTAAACATTTCCAGCTCCCACAGTAGATGCAGCATGACAGCTGGAGTCAGTGGATGGATGACATCCCTGCAAATGTGACCCTATCAGCACGTGGCCATGTGCTGCTCAGAAAACTCTTATTTGTGCTTGTGCACTGCTTTCAATGCCTCTTGGGCCTTCTGTGTGCAAAAAGGAAGGAGCTACTATTCTTGAAGCCCCTAAGGTAGGGGGACACATGCTGTTTTAAGCAAGATGTGTCCTAGGTAGGTATCTGGTAATGCTAAGTAAGCAGTAATTTTGATACTTCTCTATAACCTACACAGGGCATTACTAGGCCCAAAATATTATCTATAATTTTTATCTTAGCCTCACTCTTGAAGTAGTGGGGAAATAATCAGAAAAGGAGAAGTTCAGCAGTAGCACCTGAACTAACAGGAGGTGGTAATTTCATTTAGTTCCTAGCACCATGATTTTTATGCTGTTTTTCTTTCCCTGTAAAGAGCTGTATTTAACCTCTGACATCTCAGCAGAAGAACAGATGAACCTGAAGATACATTGCATTTCAGTGGTGCCATCAAATATATTCTGCTGTGGGACATTGAAAGTGCCAGAAGACAAAAGCAGCAGAAAAAAAAAGTTTGCTTTGTCATATAGCAGTTACTGAACAACCATGAACATACTAAATAACAGAGGAGTTGATTCATTAGTTAGTTTTACACCAGTTAATGCAAATTTTTAGACGTTTGGGGAGTGCTTAGCTGGTGAAAAACTGTTATCCATGCTGATTTATTCTTTTAGGCCATTTCTGGTGTGCAACAAGAGCATGTCGTTGTGACAGCAAGTGACATAATGCTGTGACTTGGATTGTTGTTTCCTTCCTGAGGAAGAAACCGAATAAAGGGCTTGGGCATTTCACTCTTCAGAACCCTTTGGAACAGTAACAGAAGCAGATAAACAATACTTATTGTCTCCTGATTGTTTCAAATGAAACAGTGTCATTTCTCAACAAAATATGTTGTTTTCTGGTAGTACTGCTGTTTCAGAGGAAGCTATGCTGTACTAGAACAAGCTTTGTGATGGAGGTGTGTGCAGCTATTTCAGTAGCTGGGCCAAGCTTTTTAATACTTCCTACTTCATATATTTAGTGTTCATAATTAACATTCTGCTGCTGAAACTGCTTTTTGGTTTAGTTTTAAGCTTTTCAACATTAAAAACCGTGTTTTCATCATTAACGGCATAAAGCTGTAGATGTAAGACCATTGATAGGGGACCCAACAGCATCAGCTCCTGAATGGGTTACCTTTCATTTTGTGTTTCACTGGGTAGACACAGGTAGAATAATAGAATGCTTTGATTGGAAGGGATCTTAAAGATCATCTAGTTCCAACTACCCTGCTCTGGGCAGGGGCACCTTCCACTAAACCAGGGTGCTCAGGATCCCATCCAACATGGTCTTGAACACTTAAAGAATGGGGCATTCACAACTTTTGTGGACAGCCTGTTCCAGCTCCTCAGGACCCTCATAGTGAAGAGTTTATTCCTAATATCTAACCTAAACCTACCCTCTTCTGGTTTGAAGCCATTCCCCCTTGTCCTGTCACTACATGCCCTTGTAAAAAATCTCTCTTCTCCTTCTGGTAGGCTTCCTACCTATAGGGTACTGAAAGGCCACAATTAGGTCAGCCCAAAGCTGCTTTTTTCCAGACTGAACTAGAAGAACTTCACATAAGAGCATAAAAGTGAAATGAGTGAAAGTAGATTATCACTGCTTATAAATTGAAGATCTTGAGAAACCTCTATTGTTGACTGTATGTAAACAAGCCTCCAGCTGTTATTTGAAATTAAAGGGATTACTTTTCCTAATTAGAGATGCTCAGCCCTCCTTGAGCTTTAAGGAAGTACAGATCCAAATCTGAACTTCATAAGAGCACACATCACTCAAAATGCCTAAAAGCAAAAGCAGTTCTTGAAATTCCCTGTCTTTGCAATGTGGTTATCCTTCAGCAAAGCTTCGGCTGCCAGGGACAAATGGGAAAACATCCTCCTCTCACAGATGACAGTCACTCACAAAACAACCCAGTCATTAAATAGTTTGCTGCCATGGGCCTGCTGCCCATTCTTCCTGCCTGGTGGAGCCTTCCAGGGCCACTGTGATTGCCAGAGGAAGTCAAATGAGGGGGAGGGGTACCAAATTTACAAAATTGCTTCCAGCTAATGAGTTAGACAGTTATTGAGAACATGTCATTGGAGATTTTGGATTGCTTCCATTATTTTTGATACTTGTTCCCTCTTAGGATCCGATTAGTGGGAGATGCCTCTCCTGAATTAGGGTTCAAGAAAGAAGTCTGATGTTAATCATTTTTGCCTGGCTGCCATGGTAAAATTCAGAGGTCGTTACCTCAATCTGTGCCAAGGGAGGTTCAAATTGGACATCAGAAATAATTTCTTCACAGAAAGGGTTGTTAAGCATTGGAATAGAGTGCCCAGGGGAATGTTGGAGTCACCATCCCTGGAGGTGTTCAAGAAGCATCTGGACTCAATGCTATGGTGTAGTTAACAAGGTCAAACATTGGTCAAACATTAGGTGTCTTTTCCAGCCTAAGTGATTCTGGATACTTGATTCTGTGACCTGGGTCTTAACTGTGGAGAAAAATGGGCTTCCATAGGAACTCAGGAAATAAATCTGGAATTTGAGGTCTCCAGGACCACCTGCCCTGCCTCAGCAGAGGGCCTGAATGCTGCCAAATTGCAGAGGCTACCTTTCTCTTTCCTTAAACATTTGTACTCAAAGCTATTTTTTACAAGTTTTTTAGCCTGCTCATCTCATTTGTGGGTTTTCTCCACTGTTCAGGATGACAGCAGACATCTAGGGAAGCTAATTACTCTTCTGTCAAGCCCTCGAAGGCTGCGCAAGCCGTTTGGGAGAACATGTCATCTTTATCTCCAGCACAGATTTTGATGAAAATACCAGTTTAGCTTAGAAGCCAGCTTCCCAGGGGTTTTCCTCCCTGCAACAGAAGCATGGAGCTGATCTCCCTGGATTGCCAACCCGGGACTCACACAGATCTATGGATAAGGGAGATGCCACAAACAAGGAGACCCCTTGGACCAGCAAGAGCAGCCAAGGCATGGAAAGCTGGGGAGCCCCAGTTTCTACAGGGCTTACCAAAATTCTGCCACTGGCTCATTTGTTTCAGCTGTCCTACTGTCCTGTAAAGCATGAAGCTGGCAGGAAACTGAGCCTGGCCTGTCATTCACTGCAGAGAAGTCCTGCTCAGGTCAGGCCTTTGGCACAGCAGAGACCTCCAGCTACCAAGAGAGATTTCTGGCCTGCATGAGAGATATTTTTGGAGGGAAGAAATGAACTGACAGGTTTTTCTGAATGACATCTTAAGACTCAAAAACCTAAAGCCTATCAGATATAGATCCTCCTATTGACTCTGAGCCCATATCTTACAGCAACAGCTTTGTCCTTCTCATTCTCCTATTCCATTCTCTCTATACTGTTTGTGTGTTACAGGAATACCTAATTTTCTTGACCTTTGAGCTCTAAAAGGTGTTCTCATCTTTCCTAATCACATTACACCTGATAATTTTTCATTCTTCAACCTTCCTGCTTTTTAACTTTGTCTACTCTTTGAATTACCTGGAGCATCAGCATGTGAGAATGTCTACAAAGCTTATGGCAAAACAAACAAGCTGCAGGCTAACACACACACATATGCAGAGACCTTTCCTTGGAGTTTTGCTTCATTTTCTCTCTTCTTTATCCCAGATCACTTATTAGAAATTCAGAAATCCCTTGAGCCAGTTTCTGAAGACTAGCTGTTCTCCTTGGGTGACATATGGTTGCCACAAATATGGCCCTCCTAAGGACTGTTTCACTCAAGTCTTAGTTCTGGGATGCAGCAGGGACTGTGACAGCATGCTTATTATCCACAGACGACTGAATGTCTCCCATCAGGAATGTTTGGTACAAGCATTAAAATTTCCGGTTTGCCCTCTGGTTGTAATCCCTGCTTTCACTGTGCTTTCACCATCTGTTGCAAACTCCAGCTGTTGATTTTTAAAGAAACACTTTTAGGAACACTCTTTTAGTTGTGGCTCTGAAAAACCTCTCCAGTTGCTTCTGTGAGAATTGGATGTCCTTAGTTAACAAACAAGTAATGCCCAAGACATACTGCTGCTCTGAACTTCCTCCTGGTCTGTTTAATCAGCTCCTCTAGCTGGAACTAGCTGTGGTTTAGCTTCTGTTGCTTTTTTCCTTTCCCTCATTATTTCACCAGGGCAAGCTGTCCCCACAGACTGCTGCTACCTCTTGTGCATCTCCTCCATGTCATTCCCTGAAATTGCTAATGAAAAGATGTTGCCTGATTATGCTTTCCACACTGGAAGATGGGCAGCTCGCAGAGCTTTCAGCCTTGATGGCAATTTCACCTCTACAGCAGCCACTTGTCCCAGTAATTGTCTCAGAGACACAGGCCTCTCAAGACAATGTGGGCTTCTCCTCTTGCAAATTCTGCGCTGTTTTCATTGCAGCATCTCCTGCAGACACACAAATAGTATGTCTGGCATTTCCTTATTCTCGTTTCAGGGAAACACAGCCAGCAAGGTCTAAATCAAACAAAATCCAGCAGAACGGAGGAGTTCGGGGATTCCTCAGAGTGAAACACCATCCCCCCCAACACAAGGTTTTCAGTACTGGAAGCTGAAAAATGACTGGCAGCAGAAGGCAGTTCTCATCCAAAGCACAACAATCCATGTGAATCTTCCCATTTTGGCAATGAACTTTCAGATCAGATCCAAAAACAGCAGGGAAATTTTCACACTAGTGTAATTGTGAAGTTGCAGCATAGATGGTATGAAAGCGCCCTCAAATACCTGTTGAGGTTATTTCAGTATACCTCACTAGGGTACTTCTGCCACTGCTAATTTTGTGCCTATTTTAATTGAGTCCTTGAACAGTCTGGGAACTGCAGGTCATTAATTATCACAGTCACCCTCAGTGACAGGGTGGGTGAGAACACGTTAGGGCAAAGGGATGAGGCCAGGGAGCTGTGCCCTATCCCCAGGAAGCTCCCCACCTGGCTCCAAGCCAGCAGCTCACCCTAGGGAGCCCTGCAAGCAGCATCCAGCTGTTAGTATTCTTAACAGCATCTCCCTCTCAGCCCTGCTCCTGGGGGAGGCTCAGCAAAAGAAAAGTGGCAGCCTGAGACCCTGCTGCACCTGCTCACTTCAAGTCCTGGGCAGTCTGAACCTTACCACAAAAGTGTGGACAATCCCCTCTGAACTGGAGCAAATAACTTTTATGTACAGTTTACTGTTGAAATAGAAGGGAAAAAAACTGCAAACATCAGAGTTTTCAAGTCTCCATGACACATCCTGAAGATTGTTCACACTAGAAAGATGGTGGGAGAAAAGTGAGGAAATGGTTGTAAAAAGGAAATATTTCCCTTCATTCTTAAACCCTTTCCAGCTCTTGCAGTCTGAAGCCATTTAATATATAAAAAGGAATAAGATTATAAAGACTAAGATCACATGTTCTCTTAATGTGGCACCCTACCACTGCTGGGATTTTTCAACCAAGGGACTGCGTTTCTGTACTCAGTCCTTGTGTGTCTTCATCCCCTGTGATGATCTGAGGGGACTTTGCTGGCCTGTAGGAAGGTTGAGCAGCACAGTGTTTTGAAAGAGAGACACAAGTAAAATGCTCAGAGATGGTTTTATGCAAAGGAATATGTATATACCTGTCCATTACTACTACTCCCTTACTACCTGGATTCATGCAAGGGTTACCAAGGAGTTTTCTGAGCTCTTTGCTTTGTGATCAAAACAAAACCAAGCTTCTGGTGCCAGCTCGTTACTAGAAATGCCTTTGAATACCTACACATCCTTTGCTCTACTCACACTTAATTTTAAGCTAGCTTGACAACTGACAATTAACTTGACATCCTTTCATTCTTTTTCCTTCTCTCTTCTAACTTAACTGACTGTGCAGTAGATACTGACATTGATGCCAGTGGTCTCTGACTTTTCACTCCAATTTTCCAACTCTGCCATTTGTGCAAAATGTGGTTTTCAGTTTTCTGGTCAAACTCATATATAACAGGTTCAATGTCTTGCTGTTTGGTTTTTTCCCTCACTGAAATGCAGGTCCTAGAGTTCTTTTTTAATTGCAGAAAAATTGTCATTTGTCCAGGAAAAAAAATTAAGCACATCTATCACAAAAGGGAGGAAATTTGAAAATGAAGTTACTTGATTTTGCCAACATTTTGTGAGACTCTTTTTCAACACTTCACTGAATGTGTCATGAACACATCACTGTGTGGTCCTAAAATATGGAGTCCTGTTTGAGCATATTGTTTTTCACTGTCCTTCATGCTCTAAATAATCCTACATTTCCATAAGATTCCCATACTGTTTCTAAAGCATTTATATGCCTGGGAAGGATGTTTGGTGTGGTTCCATCTTTACTTTTATAAGGTTTCTTCAAAGAACAGGTCTGCTGCTGCTCCTCTGTTTTTTCTGCCAGATTGTTGCTGAAAACATATAACCTCTCAACAGGAGCTAGAGCACAATAGCATTAATCAGTGCCTCCTGCCAAATTCTTGCCAGTTCAAAACAGCACTTGGGGGATTATTTCTCAGCCTTGATTCAAAATCAATGACCTCTTGCTTATCACTTTAACTGCAGTGACAGTTCTGCTGGATAGAGAGACTTCCTCATGTGTCCTCTGTTGAATTTATAGCGGTTACATTTTACTATTCCTAAATTCATATTTGGGTGCAAGATTTTGCCCCGTTTTAAGTCTATTTGGGTGCAAGATTTTGCCCCATTTTAAGTCTATTTGGGTGCAAGATTTTGCCCCGTTTTAAGTCTCATCTTCAAATGGTTCTGCACAGTGAATGGGCTTTCTTCTTTTCCCCTTTCTGCATGCTTTGGTTTCCCTTTTTCTTACAGAGGCAGCAGGGAAAACTTCATCCTCGAGGCCAAGTCTGAAACAGTAGTGAGAAATTGTGAGTTTCAGCCTCCTTCATTGTTTCCATTTTTCAGGAAATGAAGCCTGGCTCACAGTGACACAGCAGCAGGGGCACAGGAGCCACCAGCCTCCCCAGGGCTCTGTGGTTCCCCTGCTGCAGCTGAGCCCCACCGTGCCCAGGCATGGTACGGGCTGGGTGCCTCACCTTCACTTGCCAACAGTGGCCACCCAGCCTCATCAAGCAAGGGCTGCCTTTCCTGTCAGGAACACTGGTGATGCTGCAGGTGCCATGAATGTGCAGGGAAAGGCAGGAATTATTCCAGCAGTAAAATGGACAATGGGATGCTGTTATTGCCATGCTGTGTTTCCCAGTAACTTTACTGGGAGCCACGTGTGCACTGAGCTCAGTTTAAAGATGCTCAAGACAAAGTTATGAGGAGCTTACTGGAAGGTTTTTCTTAAGCCCTTCAGACAATTCAGCTTATACCATCCCATTTTTAGTTTCTGTGTGCCTGCTTATCATAGTGCTACAATGAATCTCATAGACACATCTTCAGAGGGAAATGGAAAATATCTTTTAGTCTGCCAGCTGCAAAAAAAAAAAAAAGATTAACAGCTATTGTCAGCTCTGTTAACAATGTCTTTTGCAGATTTGTCCAATCTTGGCATTATTTTCATGCAGTGAATTATTAGCTATTGTCTCTGTCAAAAGTAAAAAATTCCATTTCTTTAGCAATGTGTTAAAACCTGAAAAAGAAAAATTGTGCTTCATAATTCCTGACAAGATTCCATTATGCTGAAAGGAAAAAGTTTTCTTCAATTTTACGTACCCAGAAAAATGATGTCTTAAAGGCTGTGCTGCCTCTTTTCCACATCAGTACAGTTACTCTTGGACCACACATCCATTACTGCCCTCCAAGTCTTTATTTCATCTAATATGGGAGTGTGTTCTATGGAAGACACACGATGACTTTCGTATCACAGCAGAATTAATCAAAATATCACAAAGAATTTTTTTTTCTCAAAATCTTTAAACCTAATCGATTCTGAACAGAAATCTGTGATTTAGAATGAACAAATAAATCATAACCATCTGAATGAACTACACAATGCTGTTTCATCATATAAGTTTGCACCCCTTGAGTTTTACAGCAGAGATAGCTGGAGAAACCCATGACAACTGAAGATGAAAAAGCAAAATCCCTTCCTAATAAAAATTCTTCTAACTTCATTAAATTCAAGCAAGCTACAATGATTTACACTTCTCCAGAGTGTTTTCAGCACACTTTCTTTCATAAATAGAGCAGGGGGAATGGGAATAGTAAAAGGTAGGCTTATGGTTAAACAAATCAGAGAATAGAGACTTCATGAAATATGCTAGGGCACCCTGTTAAAATGCAATTCAGCTAGCAAGTGTGTGTGCTTTATAGGTCTGTGACACACAAAAAAAATTAAGAAAAAAAAAAGAGAAAACAACAAAAAACTCCACAAATACACATCTTTAAAAGATCATTAGAAACACAAGCTCTTAAGTCTGGCACAGCCCTTGTGTCAGATGAGCTCATGTGTGATTGCTAAGTGCCTGATCAATGGTGTGTCACTAGCAGAGCAGTTCAGTTGCCCACACATGTCTGGTGGCACTTGAGATGCTCCTGAGCATTGCCTCAGCCTCCAAGGGCTCTCCCAAAGCGGGCAGGTTTCCTAGGCCTTGGGAGGTGTGTGCCAGCCCTGCTGAGACATCACAGACAACCCTTGAGCATCTCAAACTGAACAACCTTCTTACATGGGGACCATAAATGGGAGCCTTATCTAAGCTCATATAAGTGCACTTTATGTCCACAACATGGACAGTAAGGCTGATACGCTTCTGAAGGAAAGTCTTGAGTCACCCAAGAATTCACCACCCTCCAAAAAAAACTTAGTTATTTTTACCCTCTCTGCCAGAGCAGGGCTTGAAAGAGGATGCCCAGTCACATCTCTGACACCAATATCCCTGTTCTGAGGAGAATACACATAACTTTACAGTCCAAGTGTTTAAATATGTTTAAGTACTACTGTGCTGCCACAAATACAGAATTTATACTCTTTTCACTCGACTTCAAAAATAGAAACTGTCCAGCAACTACAAATATGAATACAGTCTTTTTATCAGGTGGCATTTTGTTATTTTCAAATGTTTTTTCTCCTGAGATGACAACGAATTAAAGTGGGATACCAACTTAACTCTTTTCTTCAAAGATTGGCAGCTTAGTTCAACTATTCAGATGCTGCCTCTGATGTCANAAGGGCAAGGTCTCAGCATCTGAAGCTTTGTAGGGCAAAGCTTTCTGGTTACTGGTGTGAGTATAGACTTCATGGTGGTTTAGTAGTTACTTCAAAGATTGGCAGCTTAGTTTAGCTATTCAGATGCTGCCTCTGATGTCAGAGTTTGTTTCATATGCTCATTTTTCAGTACAAACCATCTATGAATGCTCTGAAGACCTGGAAACTGAAGTTGCTGCATATTGGCTTCCAAGTGATAACTGGCTTGAGTTTTTGAACTCATGTTTTCTGCATTCATCAGTTGAATAAAAAAATATATATTTCACTGGATCAGAAGTAGAGATATCATCCTACACCTGGTTAAAAGTCTTTTGGACTCCACATCTGCTTTGATATGCCCCAGAGATCCACCAAAGGCATTTAGGCACCAAGCTTTGTCTCTGCAGACCCCCCAGGTGCAATGCTTAGATAGACTGGAAATCTTTACTTGGATTATTTCCAATTCTATCATACAAACAACTAGATTTAAATGCACAAATTTCTTAAATGTCATCTTTTGGACATGCAAAGGAGGGTTCTGAGTTTAGCCCATACCTAAACAGCTGTGTCTTACAAGCCTGACACACAAACCCTTCCATGACAACACACCTGGGACGTGGTACCAGAGCGGACACCTGCGCCATCCCAGCTGTAACACGGCTGCAGCTTCCCAGGCAGCAGGCCAGGATTCCCAGCATGCTATATACAACAGTGATCCCAAAGAAGGCTTTCTGACTGTTTTCAAAGATTGTTTCACAGAGGAGTCATTAGTCTATTTAATAAGTACTTCAAAATACATGGAGTCTATACAGAAAAAAAAAAACAGTGAGCTAATTATAAACAATTTTGTCTCTATCTCCTATTCCAAATTTATGTAATTTCTTATCTGATTTAATTTCATTCTAGTATTTTTCTCAGATAAATGATATCTTTGCTTTAAGTCTTCATTTGCTCTCATTTATCATAATTTAGAAGCTAATAATCCTCTTCATGACTTCATACACACTCACACTGAAACCCATTATGCCAAGGACAAAGTATGACAGTCTCAGGCGTGGGGAGTAGGAATAACAAATGAGAGACAGCAACAGAAGTAAATTAACTGCTACAACCAAAGAATTATACTGTACCCTTCCACAGGAAGACTCTGGGAGGAAGGCAAACAACCCAGCAGGGCTCTCTGTACCCTGGGGATGCTTTCTAAAATCCCTCGCCCATCGTTAGCAGCAAAGGAATTGATCAGGCCAAAGCTTCTCCTTCTCAAAGGAAATGCAGTGGGCTAACAAATGGCAGCTAAAACACGATGTTAAACACAGCCTAGCACTTAGTCTAACCAACTCATGGTTAGCCTTAGGTTGCTCTTAGTTCTGAGTAAAAGCATGGCTTTACTCCAATTCATGGCTTTAGTCCAATTCTGTTTTCCTGTGAAGCTTGAAATCATGCTCAGTAGTTTTTGCACAATTGTATTTTCTTGACTAATTTCTTAAGGATAGTTAGCACTGTGCACTGAGCTGGGCAGGAGGGCTAAAATGATAGGGACATTTTGATAGCCTCCAGACTGATTCAGTGTCATGTTTAATGTGGTTTTGGCCAAAGGAATCCTACCTTTATTGAAAATCTGAATGCTTTTAGTAACATTGCATTGTACTACAATCAAGTGGTGGAAAAAAGTTCAAGGACCACAGTGGCCACAAACATGGCTTTTACTCAAATAAAGGATTCTCTATGAGTGCTCGCATCTGGTACAGGCAGGGAAGGAAAGTAAATTGGAAGGGTGCAACACCAGGCTCAAATGTAAAGGGTCAAACAGCATTTGTCTTTTCACTGTAGGTTTCTGTTTCCAAATTTCAGATCAGGAATCACTTCTCCGAGGCAAAAAAAAAAAAAAAATCTGTTTTTCTGTTTTGTTTTTTCAACATTTAAAGCTGCTGTTTGCAACATAAGGACAGGAAAGTTCTTTAGGTGGTGCCTTGTGTCAAGCAGAGACTGCAAGTGACTCACAGCATGCTGCAATCCTCAGAAAAACGCTTTTCCATGAGTTTGTCCTGTGCCCCTTGAGTACATGCAAACTTTGGACATCCATGTCTGTGAGCAAGAGCTCACAGCCCAGGGACACCCCGAGGGTGGAACAACCTCTGCTGCTGTCAGCTGAACCTGTTTGTTACTACTTCCATCTGCCAGTGCCCCATTTCTCTACCAGGAGTGTTCTGTTCCTCTCTTTCAATGCTTTTCATGACTTCATTAACTTCTGGGCTGGCTCCCTTCTGTGCTATTTCATTGACTCATTTTCAGACTGTTTTGCTCCCTTCATCTTGTTGTTCCTCATAAAGAAGCAGTTTCATACTTTTGATCATCCTTGTTGCTCTTTTCTGAAACCTTTTCAGAATCTCTACACCTTTCTGAGGAAGAAAGATCAGAATTGCATGCAGAATAGTAGGAATGAAAAATCATGGACATATGAAGTGGCATGATGATGATGTCCAGTTTTCTCTTTCTTTCTTTTCTGTCAATTGTTAATACTTGCTTTTCCTTAGATTACATACTGATATGAAACTGAATAGTTTTCATGGCACTGTCTGTCATAGCCCAGAGCCTTTGCTATTGAGGGAAGCAGTCAACCCATCTTTTTATATATGAAAACAGGATTGGTTTTCCCCCACCTTCATATTTGTCTGCATCAAATTTCATCTGTCATTTTATTGCCCACTCAATCTAGCAAGCTCCCTCTGCAAGTCTGCATATTCATCTTTGCTGTCCAGAATAAATTATTAACTTCATATTCTCAGCAAATCCCACTCCTCACCCTGCTTCCATGTCCTTTATGACAGTGTTGAAAAGCACAAGTGGCAGTAAGAATTTCTTGCAGGACTCCCCTTACAATCTCACTTTACCATGAAGAATGACCATTTCCTCCCACCCTTTGGTTTCTTTCTTCTAATAAATTATTTATTCACACATGAACTTTCCCTTTTGCCCCACAGCTGCTTTGCTTCCTTAAAAGCTTCTGGTGAAAGATCTTGCTGAAAGCCTTTTGGAAATTACAGTGGACAGCACAGCCAGCTTTTTCTTATTCAATTGTTGTTGACATTTGCAAAGAACTGAAGGTCTGGGAAGGTGATGTTCTTCTATAAAAGCTATAACAATTATTCTCTAGCAAAAGCGATTGCTGTTATTCCAGCCAAGAAAACTTCCTTGGTGAAATGACAATGCAGGGAATCTATCACTGAGGAAACGGATGATTTTCCACATGACTTATTATCCAGAACTCATTTCCAGAGAAAATCACCCACATCAAGTCAGCAAGATTCCAAAGAAGGTTTGGCAACCACAACTGAAGTTCTTCTGCTTGTTTTCCACTAGTATAGGAAGGGATTTCGAAACTCATGAATGAGGCATTAAATTATTATCTCTGTATAAAAGACCAGGAGGAAATCTAATGTAGTAGGCGATCCCATTACTTCTGGATTCTTCATTTGAGCCTCACCTGACAAAGAGGAGCATGAAGCTCACAGGGGTTAGCAGGAGAATGGCTGCTCCCCAGGCACGGAGCTGCAGGCTATGGAGCTGAAGAGAGGAATTGCTTCCTGCTGATCAAGGGGCTGCAGCACTTGGCCTGCACACGAGGGTAAAGACTGAGACTAGATTATCTGCAAATGTTTTCAACCGCTTATTGATCTTCGTTTTAATGCTGATGCTTGGGCTATAATGTAAGCCAGCTGAGATCTCAAAATCTTCATTTAAATGACAAAATATCCAGTTTATAATGCTCGTAAAATAACTTGTAGCTCGCTAAATCCAGCCTAATGTCTGCGCTTTGCATGTTTTTCACATTAGTTTGCTCTTCCCTTCCTTTCTCTTCCCTTCCTAGCAATTTGCAGGGATGAGATTCTCACACTGTTCAAGTTGAATCTTGTGTTATTCATTGTATTACAGTTAGTGCTACAGTATTGTTTAATGATAAACATGAGCTGATCAGCACACTGGGAAATATTTTGGAGCTCTGCAGCCATATTAGTCTCTCGAGGTTGTTTTTTAGTTTGTTGTTGCTTTACTCCACAGACCATTTGGTAAAATGGAGTATAGTAAATTGTGTTTCTGCTTCTTATTATTTCCTGTGTAATGCTTTGTAGCCAGTGCAAATAATAACCAAAAAAAAGTCAAATATTAACCCCCTAGGTACCATCTTGCTTCCTGAAAACTGCTGGACATGATTTGTAGTGCATCTACGTGCCTGCAGGACTAAGCAAGCACAGACAGCTCTGAGCTGGCTTCTCACTAAACCAAGTACATCTACTTTACAGCTGTTGGACAGAAATAGCATAGCACAGTGAATGAGAATGCTCAGAGGGCTGTGATTTGAAAATTAACTTGGATAAATCTCTGATATGTATCTGTCCACACATGTTTACTTCCGAAAGTAAAGCTCTGAAGCAGGAAAAAAAAATAGAACAATATTTTTTCTTTATTCCCCTTTGATTTCCATATGCAGCCAATCACTGTAGTATTTTAGCATGTCATCCATGCCCAGATACTCTTACAGATATACTTTTCTGTGCATGTAGCAGAAAAGCACAGTGCAGGTTTTAGTAGCATTTATTAGTTTTATGTGTGCAGTGATACACAGCCTGTTGGCATTATGGCAGATAATCCACATTAGTAAGCAGAATGGCCTTCCCAAATTTCCAGCCTTCAGGAACACAATTCCACTTTCATAAGTACTTCTGAACAACTTCCTTTTTGAGAGCAATCCCAATGAAGTTACATTTTAGCCTATATGTCTGCAATAAAATCTGTCTGTGGTACTCTTTTGGATGAATGTGTTTAGCCAAAGCACACACTGCAAATTGTAAAGATAACACCAGAAAAGACTAAAGAAAAAATTTCTCAGTTGCTATAAATAAGTGCAGGCAAACATGTCTGACAACAGATCATGAAAAGAGTAATTGAGATCCTCTTTTAAAGTAATTAAGCAACAAGGAGAGTTAACTCAATTGAAAGACAATATCCTTATTAAGGGAGAACAAGATAAAGGAATATGTTGAAGTGGATGAGACTTTCCAGAAAAAATAAGCCATGAAGTCCCTAAATTAAATTTCAATTGTTATCCATTTTCTTGTCTAACCCTGTGCATGTGTGCCTGGCATGAGTATATATATTCTGAACTCCATCCTCCCTTAATGTATCCATAATCCCCCCCACTAGACTGTCTCAGTAATATATTTGTACAGCTTATGCACAGCCAGCAAAGATGCTTCATGGACGTGCTGCTCAGTGAGAACAGCAGCACCTTCCTGTTTGGGGAAAAGAAGTCCCCAAGCCTTGATATACCAGAACTCACTAATTTTCATATCCTGTTGCACTTGTACCTTCCTGCTGATTTCCACAGCACAGAAATCTGCTTCTGTAGTCACAACAGAGATGATTAATCCAATAATTGCTTCTCCTCTGGCTGTTTCCCGTGGTCAGTCTGGTCAGTCTGGGTGAGCATCTGGAGGTGAGGAGGAGGCAGTGATCTGTGGGAATGGTCCAGGAGCCAGATGCTCTCTGGTGCCACGGAAGCCCCGGGTGAGTTTTTTCTGAGGAAACAGCAGCTGTCCTGATTCCACACCACACAGACAATGGGCTGGCTCCCCAGTGCTTGTATCTTTTTTCATCTGTACCTGAATGAATGAGGAAGGCACGAGTGAATTCGTGTGTCAGGAAGCCGGTCACGGATGCTACTGTGGGCTAATGAGCCCGGCCAGCCAGGCGCTTCCTGGCAGTACCAGGGGAAAAGGGATTTGGCCAGAAACAGCCAAGTAGCTCTTGCAAGGGCTTCTCTGCCCAAGCAAACTGGGGAGATGGTACCGAGTCAGGGTGTGGCACCAGGAGAAGGCTGCTGCCCTGCATTCAGCACCTCTCACCTCCCTCTCATGGCTCCATAGACAGTACGGAGGCACCGGCTGCAGCTCTGCCCAGACAGGATAACCCCAGCAGACTGCAAGGACACAGCCTTTACTTGGCTTTTCCTTCCCTCCCTCCCTGCCACACGTGCTGCAGGACTTGCTCCCCACCATGCACAGGCCTGGGGGGCACCACAGTCCTGCCACCCCCATGGGGAGAGCCTGCCTTGTCCAGGCTGGCCAGCCTACAGAACCTCACTGCTGAAAGGGACAAGTCAGTGCAAACAGGACATGGTTCTGCCCCCTGTGATCTTCAACAGTAGAACCTACCCCAAATCCTTCCTCATCCAGAGCTACCCCTAAACTCCCCTGAACTCAGCATGAGTCTCCTCTGTAATGGATTTGGAGAGGGGTCATCCAGAGGGCTGCTAACTAAATTTGGTGAGATTCATGTGCAAAAACAAAGGCAGGATTGAACCACGAAGGAGAAATGTTAATAGGTGAAGGAAATTGTGTCTTTCTTTGCTGTGGTTTTTTCTTTTAAATGTCATTTTCCCTACATGTAATTGTTGCACTTTGAAGAAAAAGAGCACTATCAAATGCAGTCAGCTGTGGTTCAGGCACTCTGCCTTTTCTTTGTCATCCAAAGCATTTACAAAATACTCACATTTTAAAAACTTCTGCCTTCTTCTTCTGTAAGTTACTGATTTTGTTTTGCTGCAGCCTATGTAGACGGTAACTCTGAGCATTTTTTAACTAAAATTTCATTTGAATCAAATGTTTTTAATACAGAAAATACATAAAACATGGATTCTTTATGTCTGGGTATTTTTTAAATTTGCCTAATTGTATTTTGTTTTTTCTTGTAACTTTCATCAATTTTAGCTAAACCATATACCTTGAAAATATTGCACCCCACAGCCACATGTGGTATATTCCTAGTTAATACCACCCTTCCTCATTTCTTGTCATTGTAAATTGATCACTTTGCATTGTGCAAGGCAGACTGTACTAAATTAATTCTCCAGTGCTCCTTTCTTTCCATGTAATTGCAGATGTTGAATTACTAGATAAAAGTAACTTGCTTACTGACATCTAAGTAGTTGGGCATAAGAAACAACATTATTAATTATCTCCACTGACATGAAGCCCATCAGTGTCAAGGACAGCTGCCAGTCAAGGTTTTCCATGTGACTTGTGCTAGGAAGCCAAAGAGGAATACCTAAGCTCAGGAGTGGCTTATTTAAATTCAGTACAAAAGCATTTCTGCCCATGACCTCTTTCATTAAATGAATCCTAATCTTTCAACAATGATGTGAATGTCATTATGCAAATAAGCAACTGCTTTTCAGCCTTGCAGAACGATGTCACTCACCTACACAAAGGTTTCTGAGGCTCTTTCATAGTGGCAGTCGCTGAACTTCACAAATACCAATTTGTAAGTATTGCATTCCGTGATAATGATTTTTTCTGTGAGACTGGCCACTTCTAAAGCTGCATCTTGAAGCTGAGAACTAATGCAATGTTTAATAATCTGGAATAATTCACCTCTGTGCATCAGAATGTTGTAAAAAGGCTGATGACGCCCGCAGCTGGCACGGTACGCTCTGTATTTATCACAGTGCTCCAGATAATATTAGTATTTAATGACTGTGCACTGATAAGCTGAAACTGGATGAATAGACTGTCTTTCATCTCATTCTGCTTAAGGTGACATGAACTTTCATTTATGTCACAGCCACTTGCAGCTGTTCAGATGCACTCTAAAGACACTGAAAGGAATACTCTATCAATCCACAACCAAATGAATGACCATAAGAATGAGTCTGTTGTCTTACTGTCGTTGGATTGCTTTAATAAAAGCATTTGTATTCCAGGAAGGAGGCAAGAATGTAATTAATCATTGACACAACTGAGTAGGCACATTGTGTAAGTGACTCATTAGGAAGCAATTTCAAGAATATTTATTTTGATGATATACATTTTATAATTCATTAGAAACATAATGAAGTGAATGCTCACTTCCTATTTTTATACCTTTGAATTAAATATAACTGCATCCTTGCTATCTGTGGCTCTCTGCAAAGCTTTGTGTCTGAAGCAGAATGTAAGAACAGTGATCATGATGGAGATAGTTAATCACATGGGGAACCTGTTTACAGGACTGTAGTCCTCTATGTATTGATGGCCACGATGCACAGAACCATTGGAATATTTAGGTTGGAAAAGACCTTTAAGATCACTGAGTTCAACTGTTCAGTTCAAAATTTGGAATTTGTAGTGGAATTCAGCCCCACATCTCAGTATTACTGATAACCCCTTGGCAGGTAAGTCGACAACTAAACTAGTGCAAGAACATGCAAGAACAGATATTTGCAATGATTTTTCCCATACTCCAGCTGCACTTCAATGGATCCCCATATGGGCAGAATTCTCCACATGCCATGTCACTCTTCTGTACCTATATGGAGCTTGGTATGCGACATGATTTTTCTCTCTTTGAATACTTCAAGACAAAAATTTTGGTTTGAAGAGGAGGCCTTTTGATAAATATTTGAGCGGCATTTCTTAAACCTCATAACTTTTCATAACAAGCCTGCCCAGTAGGGCTCACCTTTGTTCAGTCCACTGCTAGGGCTCAGTGACTGATGTCACCCAGACTTCCCACCTGCAGTTAATCTCACACATTTTTATAGATGCACCTTCAAAACACAGTGCTACAGTGGATGAAACAAGAGGTAAATGACATTTGTGTGTGCGTCAACTGAAATTGGTGTGACTCTAAGCTAGCCCAAACTTGGTTTTAACAAGAACACAGGCTCCCCCAGGCAAACTGATCTCTTGCATTAGCACATCTGGTCATCTGGATCTTTCCAAGTAAAGATAATCATTTATTTAAAAGATCTTTATCTATTGTTAATGACAGCGCTTGTGAAAGTAGTTTGACTGGTAAGGACTGAGGCAGAAGGTTCTGGGAACAGATGAAGGGTGAGCCAGAAGAAGGTGAAAAAGCAAAATGAGCAGTGAGAGTGTAGAGTTAAAAATAAAAGGTGTAAATCTAACAACTATTGAAAACTTTATGTAACTACTGAAATATTTGACATGCAAGCTTAGGCTGGGAATTAAAGGTTTCCTTCCTTTTTCCAGCAACATCTAGTAGGAGGCTGATGACAGCTCAGAACTTCAGCAAGAGAGAGTATCAGAAACAGAAATAATCTCCACTCCTTGAAGTCTTTAAACATTTGTGATGGAAAATACCTGCTTTATTTGCCTGACTATAATATAACTTTTTCACTTTCACAGTTGATATTTTCCACAGTTACATAATGCTTTGAGCAGCTTTAAGGTTTACACTCTGTATTTTTAACTTTACATTCTCACTCCTGAGCAGACACCTTACTCAGGGGATGAACTGAACTACAGCTCTGCAGCGATGCCAGCAAACATCAGCCCAGTGAAGCAGCTCGTCTCACAGAGCCATGATTCAGCCACATCCCCAACAGACTCAAGGTTAAAGCACCCATCCAAGCAGCTGGAGGTCTAGAACCATTCAAATCTAAATCCCTTTTTTGCCATACAAGTACTTACTGTGCTCTATTTGCCAGTTTCTGAACACTCCAACCCTAGCCTGGATATACCCAGTGTCTGTGGGATGCATCTGAATGAGGCAGAGATGCCATGGGGCAGTGGCTTTGGCACACAGTCCAGCTTTAGTGCTGGCTTCCTAATTTGATTCTGTAACTTGGCATTAAACTGTATTAGCTGCAAAGTGGAGACAATCTTGGAAAAATGCAGGTCTTTCCCACATTGAGTGCTCTGAATATTGGGCTTTCAACACATCCCTGGTTTTTGCACCCTTCTTTTTGTCTTAGTGAATTCTCAGAGCTTTCTCTTGTTCCTGCATTTGACATCAGATGAAATTTTTGCAGGGCTCTAATTTTGGAGGACAAGAGAAGAAGGCTCTGAGCCAAACCCTGGTTCTGCCGTGGTCCAGCCCAGCAAGAGCTGCGGAAAACGCCCGGAGCAGAGTGACTCTGGCCATATACAGAAACCAGAGAGGGCCCTTTACAAACCTAAACACAAAAAAGCACTCACTAAGTGAATTTAAACACCTCTCCCAGCAGCAGCCACTGACTGGGATTTGTGTATTTTTGTTACAGCTAAATCCTACACTGGGTACTTCTTCTACCTCTTATAGATGGTAGTGTTTGAAATGAGCTCAGGATGGGAAGAGCCAGTTTCCAGAAGGAGAAATCTCTGTGGTCAGGCTGCTCCAAGGCATGAGGCCACTTGGACAGTGAGCTATGTCTCCCAAACTCTTCCTTTTGGAAAAGTGGGTGAAGGAGCAGCTAAGGCTCTCCACCTTAACTCCACACATAAGCTGAAGGTACACAGATACTCAAGTCCAAGTCCATTGTTTGAGAGCCTTTACAGGTGGAAAGATAAAAACTCAAATATACTATTTAGTATTTTATCTTAGTGATGTGTAAAAAAAAAAAAAAGAAAGAAAGAAAAAAGAAAAAAGCCTTTTCCCTACATTTAAACTGTAAATTAAAACTTTTTAATCTTTACCTGGCAGGGAATGCTGTTAGTTGAATGACTTTTTAAAAAAGGTTTCCAGTTTGACTTTTGCTCAGTTCTGCAGGCTGGGTATGATCAGAATTACAATATTACGTTGTGTTATGGCACAACTTGATGATGTCTTGCTTGTAAGTGTTAGCAACAAAAACTTGTTAATTATAAAAATGCAAACCTGATTCTATTTACTTCAATACTCACAAATAAAGGGAGGAGTTTAATTAGAACTTAACTATACATAAGTCTGCTAAAACCTTTTCAAAGTACACAGAGAGTTTAATTCCCTTTCCAAAATGACTAAGAGCTCCTACAGAAGAGCCCTCTTACGACTACCTGGGAAGAACATTACATCCATAGTGGAAAAGAACATCGCTTCTTAAAGAGGTAATTCATCATGCCACCTGCTACCATGTCCCCATGCTTCATAACTTATTTTTATTGACCAAGGACAATGCAGGGGAAGAAAAATGTAGTAGAGATGTATTAAACATTTAAAAAGTCTAAGAAAATAGAAAAAAAATCTTCCCATTAAACAGCTATTGATAACTTCTCCTCTTGGAGGACAGCATGATGTAGGGAACACCATTACATTACTCCAGAGATAATGCAGAAGGCAGCCATCTGATTCTGTAAGTCAGTCCCTCCTTAAGCACTTGCTGAGGAAATAGATGGGCCTCTTTTCTAGACAGTAAAATCATAGACTGAACTTTCTTTTTCTTCTCTCTGGGGGAAGTTGCCAGCACACCCAAGGGAAGGTCTGGCGCCAGCTCTAAGGGGGCTCTTTTGGATGCCTGCTTGGCTAATCCTGCCTTGGCTGCAACAACAGTACAAGAGGCATCTGGAGACAGCAGCGGAGAAGCCAACAGCCAGCAAGGCTTTCTGCATGTTTTATAGGGCTGCCAGGCTTCTCATAGGATGAATCATGTCCAGGTATAGGTGTGTCTAAGGTCCAAAACTCCAATAGCAGGTGTGAGAAGAGGGAGCTATTTACAAACAGTCAGAAGCTCACAATGCCCAGTCTCATGGCTAAGTTGAGGGACTGGCCCAAAGATGCCTGTTCAAGTGTTCAGGGTCCTGGCCAGCACAACTGGAACTAATCTTGCCCTTTCTGCTATGCATTCCCAGCTGGCCCTTGAGGCCCCTTGGCCAGCTGCCTTCCCACCCTCTGTGCAGAGCATTTGCCACAGCTGAGCCTCTCTTGATCCAGGGCCACAAAGTCTCCTACAGCCTCTTGAATCCAATATTTGATTTCTGAGTCTTACCACAGGCTCTCTTCTAAGTCTGCTTTTAAGTATGACTTAAGTCCCATAGTGCTGCAAAGAATAATATTGGTTATAATTTGGCTTTACACTTAACTAGATTATCTGAACTTTTAGAAATAGACTTTTTATATAAGTACAACCAGCAGTTTAAAAAATATCAGCATAGTCTGATGACTCAAGTGGTTGGTTCAAAGCACACTGGGCAGAGCTACTCTCTTTGTACCACATGGCAGCTTCGCCATCTTATTATTGCCCTGGGTCTCTCATCCAGGTTTGATCACTATGCCAGATTGACAAGGCCATTTGCAGTCTCAGTCTTACTAGATAATATTGACATAGAATGGACTGATTTAAAATCAAAAATATGATAGTGGTTCTTGTTCCTTGGTGATCTATATATCTGTGGAGGATTACGATGGCCATTGCTTACAAATAAGTACAACTCAAAAAGTATCTCTACAGATATGCCATCGGTATTTCCTTGCTTCTTTTATGGTGATTAGAGGGAACATAATTTAATTGATGTAACAGTGGTTTATTGGAATAGTGTAATCTCAGTAGATACATAGATTGAATAAAACACTTTAGGATTTTTCTTTTATTATGTATTTCCCCATCCCTTTGTTGTCATTCCAGTGAAGAGTAAATATAAAGAGCAAATTTATGCCTAATGCAACAGGGCATAAATTTGAATAAGTGCTTTCAGCTCCACCCAAGTATAAAGAACTAAAAGGGAAAAAACAACGTATCAGTATTGCCTCAGTTTTGCCAGTATAGAAGTCTTTCAATTTATACTGCTAAAATTAAAATACTTGTGAAATAGCACAAACTAGTTGTGAAAAAGCATGCCTGGAAGGTAAGTATTGGAGCTACACTGCAAACCCCTTTAAATGTTTCATTAACTTACTTAATGTAACATACTCTAATAGATATATAAAAATACTTTTTCCCCTCAAAAATAATAAATATAAAAATAAGTACTGCAATCAGATAATGAAGATTTTAATGACTCAGGACAGCTTAAAGTGATCTGGCTCGTTGCCTTCTCAAATTTTAAGAGAATCAACTATTGCAAAAATGTACGTATCTTCTTCCCTGGCAAACATGGAGCTAAAAAATCTTTGAAAATAAAGAACTCTCTCGGGAAAGCAAGTTCTGAGAAGTGTTGATCCCTCTACCTAGAGCAGGACAGGTTGCTCTGTCCTTTAACTTCTGCAGAGGGTGCCGTCAGTGCCCTGCCTTGTTTCGCCTTGCTGCACGACGAGCGTGCCAGCGTGCCGTGGGACCTCAGAGCTGGCCACCGGCACACGCACAGCCTTCTCCACTCTTACTCCTTAGAGCTTGTTATTGCTTATGCTCCAGTTACTGACAAATAGCTTCTGTAGTAACAGGAATTGCGCATTTAATAGGCGGTGGGTTTTTCTGTCTTAACAACTTGTAAATCTGCCTCCTCCTCCTCCCCCGTCAATAAACTCTCTCTCCCCGAGACACAGAGTAGTGACCAGAACAAGTGCGTAGCCAGCACACCGAAAAGCTCATGCTCTGACACCTCCGTGTTCCCGGGGAGGCATTTGCTTCCTCGAAAAGAAGGACCTGAAAACCGGGCACGAATGGTCCGCCAGCCTGGTGATGAAGGCGACCCTGAAGGCGTCCAACTCCCTTCTGAAGAAACACCTTGCTGGGGTGAGTAGGTGAAAGAGAAGAGAACTGTAATTTCATCTATTCCAAACCAGAAGCTGCAGACAGTTTAACCCCAGACAGCCATGCCAGGAGCTGCAAGCTTAGCGCGCCCATCCAGCCCGGCACCTGGGCTGCGCCCGCAGCGGCTTTTATGGTGCCCAAGTTCAGGGTTCTGCCGCCCCCGAGGGCTCCCCATCCGCCGGCGGCCCGGCCTCTCCCGTCATCCCTCCCCCGACGGCTTCGGCGCCCACCGGCGGCGCGGGAGCCCCGGGGAGCGGGGCCGGGCGGGGGAGC
>WBNO01003005.1:91021-114888 GCA_013400575.1 Peucedramus taeniatus
CCGGGGCAGGGGCGGCGGCGGGAGCGGCGGTCCGGGGAGGGCTGCCCGCCCCGAGCCCTCGGCCGCGTCCTGAGCAGGGTTACAAGGGGTCACTGCCCCGGGAGGGAAGCCCTCCCTCCCTGCGTGCCCGGCGGGGGTAACCGGAGCTCCCGAGTCAGCCCTGCCTGGAAGTTGGAGAGCTCTGCCATGTCCCCTCTAGAGAGGAGCGTGACACGCTGCCCAGCGCTTCTCCTCGCCAGGGCTATGTCTGAAGTGGGAGCCTTCGTTGTGTGTCTCGGGTTAGGGTTTGTCCCTTAGGACAGCGGGGTTTCTGATTCTGCCCGGGTGCTGCCGCTCATTGATAGAAGAGCTGGCTCGGAGAGTATCTCTGCTGTCATAAAACCACCTCGGGATCCGGGGATTTCTTCCTCCGGCTGAGGGTTTGCCTCGTAGGCTGGCGTTATTTGATTCTTCTCCCTCTCCATCAACTAATGGTAAGAGCAGATGAACTCTGAAATCGCATTTGCAATTGCTCCTTTCCAAAGATAGAAGGAGCGACACAAAGCACTTCCCTTCCCCAAACTACAATTCGTTTTTGCCAAACACATTCTTCCAAACTCTAATATTTTATCACATTTTCTTCCTCTGTTCTATAAATCTTCATCTTTAGACTGTCTTTAGACTGTCAGTCACTTTATGGGCAAATATTTTATGTAGCAGATCTCTTGTAATACTGAATCATGGGCTACCTGATACTGTTACAGAGATGTCATTGATGAAACCTGGGTTTCAGAACTAGGGCTTCTTGCTAACTTTGTTGTTTAATGGGAATATGTACAAGTTAAAATGTTTTCACTGACCACAGCAAAACAAGGGATGGTTTCCACTTCTGCAGAACTGGTCCTGTGCAGGCTTTCCACAAAGTTCTGTGTGGTGCCAAATAATAAAGTAGCTAAAAATGTCAAGTTTTAAAGAAATGCCTTGCCTGCAAAATAGTAAGTACACTGCCAATTCCTCTAGTGAAACAGAAGAAAGTGGTAACTGGGGTCAGTTGTGGTTTCTGACACAAACTTTGTCTTCACAGATATCTTAAAGCTTTTGTGACAAAAGTTGAGAACAGTTTATTAAGGATTCAAGAAATGTGTTTTTAACTGAAGCTACGTTTGTTCTTTTTATTAACTGTGTGGATTCTTTAGAGAGAAGATTTGATTTTGTCATTTTATTTTGTTCCCCAACTTTGCAAAGAAGAGCTCTGTCAGTGTCTCCAGATGATGACAGACAACCTGTGTTTATGTGTTTGGACTCATGTCACATCTCTATTTGTATGTGCAGGTGTGGTGTGGTGGGAAATGAAGTTCTCTTTTTTGGGACATGAAGTTCGTGTCAGGTGGTTGGTTTCACGGGAATACATTCCCATTGAAAGGCACTACTGCACCATCCAAACTCATGTAAGCAGAATTCTGCAGAGTTCAGCTGTAGTTCATTAACCCACTTTTAAAGTACTTCTGAAATGTGCCTTGTAGCTGCTTTCTCCACTATTAATTTAAAAGTTGAACTGGAGAGAAGCTTGAATTTGTACTTTCTTTCAAGTTTTATTGTAAAACACAATAAAACAGACCTCCTGAAATGTTTTTTGGTAATGCCTTTCAGTATTCAAGAACCTTGCTCAAATTTATCCAAGTGCTGGTGATTTAAAAAAAAAAAAGTCTGAATGCCATTCCATATTCTAGAAGCAGAAGAGCTTAAAAAAATGAGAAAGGGGATTATACCTCTTAATTTGGTGGGAATACCACATCTACTTATGGTTCACTAATTCTGATTCAAATTGAAAGAAATATGTAATTTTTTTCATATCAGACACTGTCTAGATGATAAAAAGACAGCATCTTCAACACTGGCTTTGCAAGCACAGAGGGTTGCATTGTATATTTCACAGTGACAAATGAGGAATTGTTGGGGTACTGGAAGTTGTGTATAGTTAGCTGGTCTTTAAATAATTGAAGACTAAATAATACCAGCTTCACTGTATGCAGTGCTCCTAATAAGCCTTAAACTGTTCTTTCTGTATTATTGTGGGGTTTCTCCTTCTCTCAAGGCCTCCCCCTTCCTGGCTTTTTTCCACTTTCTAAAAAGATTAGTAGGAATTTAAGCAAATTGTAGGCAGAATCAGGCTTTCCAGCTGCACCCAAACAAGCTGAACAAGTGGAAAGTCCCATGAAACATCTCCTGTTGAAGAGCTGTGCTTTGGAGACAGCAGCTCTGCATCTGCTGCAACAGGGAGATGGGAGACAGGCCCAGTTTGGTGAGGAGGACAAGCAGTCGCTGGCCTGGTGCCATTTGGTGGGTTCTTTGTGTGGAATGTTGACTTCTGTGTTCAAATGGGACAGGGGTGTCTCCTGGGCTGGGCAGCAGCTGGCTGAAGGGGCTGCTTGGTTGAACAACCTTAAGTGTGGTAGCCTGAATTCTGCCTGACCAGAGCAGGGCTTTGGCCCTGGAATTCCTGCTTGGCTGGTGGTCGTGTCTCGGAGCTGCCCTGAAGGCAGTGAAGCACCACTGGTGGCTGGACGTGCCCCATCTGCCTGTTTTGCTGCTCTGAGCATTCCCAGAAGGATCGCTGTCTGGGAAGGTGTCACATCACAAGGATGATCTCAGTGTGCTGGGTCGGTTTGGGAATCGCAGGCCAGGCGGGTACTGGAAGGACTAGGAAGAGTGTGGCCTGACTGCTCTTCCTAAGGCCTGAGACACTTTACCTTCCATGTGACAGCCTCTGCTCAGCTGTCCCATGGAGCACTGATCCCGTGGATGGGACACAAATGGGACATGGGATGCCTGTCTCAGCCCGAGGGAGTGCTAATCCATCTCCTCCCGTGAGTGTGCTCCCACTGACTCGTTTTGACTCGTGTGGGTGGGTCACTTGCTGCCCTCCTTGTTGCAGCTGTGGTGTTGTGCAGAAGGGACACAGAGCTGCACTGAAGTCCCTCTTCACTCTGCCATGAGGATGCTCACCCAGGGAGTGGGATCCTGAGGCTTGGTTGCCTGGGTTGCAGACAGGCTCCATGGTAAAGCATTCACATCCCTTTCCTTGAAAACCATTCACAGGAAGGGATGCTGGCTCCACACAGATGAAGATTTCATCTCTAATGTCTACAGGAGGAATAATTTCAGAGATATACCTGTCTTCAGTGTTTTCTGTTGCCTAAAGTAGCTCTTAGTTGGTATCTGAGATAGGCTTCTGGATTTCTCCAAAGCCAGACCAGCTCCAAAACTTTCTGGGTATATACAACTTTTTTATATCAAGTAACTCAAGACAAAAGTCCAAGAGACATTGTTGATATCATTTAATGTGATTTCCTGTAGCATAAAAAATAGAATCATACTACATAATTTTTTTAAATAATAGTATACCCAGATTTATTTTAGGGACCAGACAGCATCTTAACTTCCTTAATTCCTAGCAAAGGAAATCTTTAAAGCCATCCTGCTAATTAATTACGTTTGCTATGTATGCTTGTGTGTCTTTGAAATCTGAATATATTTAGTTTTCTAGTGACTGATTATCTTGATAATCTTGATACTGTTGTCTTTTAGACTGGGTAGTCCTTTTCTTCTTCATCTTCCTTCCACCCTCCTCCAGGCTGCATTTTGTTGGGGAATCCTTGTGTTTTCCAGTATTGTAATTACAGATTGCTCTAGGATATAGTCTCAAGAAGCTCAAGGTAATGTAGCTTGTGTTGTTCTGTTCATTACTGCCCTTATTGCTGCATGCACGTTCTCAGCCTGAAGAGGGTCCAGGGACAGTTGATCACTGAAAATAGCTGGTTTGCCTGCCCATACTTGCCCAGAGGCACGTAGCCATAGCTCTCTGTAGGTGCAGAGCTCCTCTGTGCCCTGAGTTAGATGCTGCATTGCAATTAAGAGTTTGGTTCTCTTGGTCCCTGGGGTATCTAGCCCCACTGCAGAAGGAAAGTAGTTTGGAGAAAGTGTGGAGCATAAACAGGGATTGGGAGTGATAGGTGTCAGTAGGGGCCACAGAAGGGATTCCAGGGATGTAGGGGCAGTGGAAGGAAGGGGTATCTCAATTCAAATATGCCTTTACATTGCATGTGAAACTATTTGATGAAGTTAAGGAGCAGTTTATTTTTATAATCTAAATGGTGTTAGACTGCCTTGCCCCTGGTGGAGTTGCTGGAGTGTCAAGCCAGGCTATGACTCCTAGCTCATGTATAAACATACACACTGTAGTGTGCTAAATCCATCATAATCTCATTTTGTGCTAAGAAGTGTATATGCTGTAAAGGAAAATCTTTCCTTTTGCTTCCAAACCTGTAGCAAACAATTCACCCAGGCTGGTTACATGATTAGCATGTACAGCTCTATAGCCTGTCCACATGTACAATGTGAAAGTGCCGAGGGCTTTCTTTCAGAGTATTTGGGATAAGGCAACTAAAGAATGGACTATTCAAACTCTGAATAGCTTTACTTTTGACTTAATTAAAAAAGACCAAAGAGAGAACTGCTGGTGGCCTCAGGGCTTTTAGGGTTTCTTTTCTGCAGGAATTATTGTGATCCATACACAGTAACTAACACTCAGAGCTTCTCAGAGTTGAATTTAAATCATCAGTGACAAAAATGGGGTAAAGTACATAGTTCTTGAGCAAATTAAGAATGTACATAACATTCTGTTTGTGTGAACACTGCAGTGTAGGGGGGAAAACCGATTTGAGGAGGGGGAAGGTTGTAATGTGCATTTGTACAATGCAATCATCACCAGTTTTGACTGATTCAGTGTACTGTTTATATGAAATTTTAAGTTGCCAGCAGGTATTTATTTGGTATCGTGTAAGTGAAATACTCCATTTTCTGCTTTGAAACTCTGGCAAACTGTGATTTCAACACTTTCTGATAACAACTTAGTCCTCTCAGCACTGTTGTTTATTTTAAAGAAGTCCGTGCCACTGTATATTGCTCAGATCTCTTGCCTGCACTGATTTTTCGCATCACTTCATGTGCTCCTGCTGGGGAAGGTGGGATGTGTGGTGGGGCAAGACACTCTGAAGCATGTCAGTAATTCAGGCTGTGTTGGCAGGGCACATCTCCTTCCCGAGCTGGGAGGACTCATCTTGCATGAAGCTCGGGTTTTGGCAGCCTACAGATGTCAATGTGTGTCATTCTGATTATGGCAGTCCCATGGCAGGGAGTGTGCTGTGCATGGTGCTCCTTCTGCACAGGCAGGGGATGGAGTAGAAAGTACTCAGTGTTTGCTTGGGAAGACACAGTTCTTCAGCTTTATCAGCCAAGGCACGTGTTATAAATGCAGTTTCCTGCTTGCTGGATCATCACCATCAGATGAACTTGTAGCAGTAACTGTTCACCAGTGCCAGGGCAATCTAAGCAGGACATCAAACAAAGCAGAAGGCCAAAGCACCTCAGTGACAGGATAGTGTCCCCTCCAGGTGCTTACAAATGGTAGTGATATCTGCTGTGGAGGATGACTCAGTTGGTATCCCAGCTGCTTGGTTTTTTTCTTTGGGGGATTTTTCTCCCCCCACAACCTCAGTGGATGCAGTAGATTAATGGCTTAATTAGAGTGACTGTTCTGAAACCTTCAAGAGTTTAAATTTTGCACTTGTAGGAACCATAAAGAAAAATGTGAAAGGCCTCATCTAGCACTAAATACCCTTCAAAATTGGAAATTTTACTATACTTAGGCCCGTACCTATTGTTGCCTCTGCTCTATTTAGAACTGCCAATGATTTTTAGCTCCCAAACATTAGAATAATTTCTTATTTGAGAAGAGCTGCATCCTCTCTTTCTGCCTGCAGTTCACTGGCAGCAAGCATGCCTGCTCATCACCATAGCCCTGAGAAGTCAGTCCCATTTAGGAGTGGGTTTTGTTAGTATTTCCAGAGGGTCTGGATTAGCCTGCACACCTTGTGTAGCTCAGGAGAGTGTTGTGGGGTAAGGCTGTGCTCTGGGCTAGCACTGGCCTCCCTCCTTTGCCCTTCCTCTTGCCTGGAAGGAGAGAGGCCCTTTCCAGTCTGGCAGATGCTGCAGCACAGTAAAAGTTCTCATTGTGTAGAACTAATGGAATAAGTGGGAATTTTCCACACAGTGGTTTTGGAAGACAGGTCCCATTCTGAAAATGAACAAATGCGGAACAGTTTTCTCTGGACTTTGTTTTTTGTGTATGATGAGCCTGTATCCATGTCCTAGTGGAACGCTGTTCTTTCCAAATTATTTTGGGCCATCTTGCCATGAATAGATGCTTTACAGAAATGCTGTGAGCTGTAGGGAGGGCAGACTGAGAAAGAAATAAATGAATTAAAAACTGTACATAGATCCTGTAAAATTACTAATATGTCATGCCAAATTATTGCAATGTGTGACCTCACAGGATGATAAGATCTTGGTAATGTAAAGCAAATTACTGCTCCACTGTGGTTTTGTTTGTGGCATGCATCTAGTTTATATAATGTAACTCCTCAGTCACAGTTCCCTTCAAAACACTGATTTTTATTGTTTTCTTTTAGAAATTAGGGTCTTCAGTAAAACTGCTTAGAGCAAAATGTTGGCAGGAGAGCAGAAGTATTAACAATAATCCAAAATCACTGTTATCAGTGATTCTGTTTTAAACAAGCAATCAGCCAAACAAAAAACTTCTGCTACTGATTTTTGACCATGTAATGGAAATGCTGAGTGGATTCAGAACACAAGGTCAGGGAACTGCATGTTCCAGTTTTATTTTCTTTTGATTCAAAAATCTTACCCCCTGATCACAGAAGCACCACCTAAAATTCCTCATGACTTTACCACACCTAGGTAACTTCTTTATGACTGATGCAGTTTCCATCTCCCAGTCTCCAAGGGATAAATCCTACATCTGAGGGCAATCCTCTACCAGAGGACAGCATTTGGATAAACAAACAAACTGCAAAGGTTTTAGTTGTAAACTACCTTATTCTTGTAATGCTGGTTCTTACACTGCAGGAGGATTTTGAGCATTGTAATTTGGAGAGATGCTGTGCTCTTTAGCTGTGGTATTTTCATGGGCCAGTGACTTTCCTATCACGACTCCCAGAGAGGGAGAGTGTCCTCCTAACTTGTTCTTCTGAGCTCTGTTGCTCAGTTTTTCAGGATTTTATGTCTTTATTTGGCACCAGTCTTATTCAATCATAGAATTAATGTTGGGGTTTGAATAAACTTAAAAGAAGTAATGCTGTGGTGGCTAGGAAATACGATAGAAATTTTCTTTATTAATTTCTTAGACCTGTCACTGTAAAAGGAGCACCACTGAAAGCCCTGATGAATGATGTTGGATGCTTCACTGCAACAGCAGTGCTTTTAAAGTATTGACTTCTGTGGCTCTTGTGAGGGGAAAAAAAACCAAACTACTTTGATATTCTAGAGAATCTGATAATTATGATAACAAGATAGTTCTGAGTTTCCTTGCTGTTCTACCAGGAAAAGAAGCAGACAATAAGGCTTTGAAGGTTTCAATACTGATTACACCACTAATATATTCTGGCTTTGCAGTTTCTACTGTGTATAATCTCACATTGAAGTATGTATTTTTACTTTAAAAGACAGATATGGAAAGCTGGTTTAGATTTTTTGGTTTTGGATATATTTTGGGGTTTCTTTCATGCTTCTTGGTTCTATGTTTTCCTTTGAAAACTCTTAGGAATACATCACCATATGAAAATGAATAGCATGTTTCACATTCTAGAGTGTTGAACGATAAAATTATGTGATCCATGGCATGAAATTCTATGATGTAGAACTTTGAATGTTGTAAAATTGCTTTGCAAATGTCCTTTGAATCGTATTTTGCAGGACTACTTACTTCACCTTCTAATAACAAAATCTCTATCAAAATGCCTTTAAGCTTTGTAGTCTTCCTTATATATGACAGGGTTTTTTTTGCCTGTTATCCTTGGAGTAGAAAAGACCATTCCCTGTGACACGTGGGTTTCCCTTGTTGTGGTGTTTGGGGATGGATTTTGCTGTCCCCAGGAAAAGAGAGCAGAGAGTTGAGAGAATGCTCAGCCCATTAATGAGAATGATTTGACCGAAATCCAGAGAGAGATGGAGGAGGTGAACAAGGAAGAAGAGTTCACTGTCTCTTCTTGTTAAAGAGCTCAGTAGGACATTTTAAAAGGCTCTCAGGGAGCAGAGTCTGGACCAACAAATCCAAATACCTTGTAAGCAGTGAGGCTGTACAAAGGCTTGTCACAGGATGTTGTGAATGCAACACAGAGCTTTACATGGATTCAGTGGCACTTCAGTGGTTGCTACTCAGATCACAGTTACAGAAAACACGGTCTTCAGCTGAATTAATATTAAAGTTTGATCCTGGAATCACAGAGGTTTAAGGGTAATTGGATCATAATGCAGTCTGTGTTTTAGGCAATAAAACTTTGATAAAATTTAATTGATGAAAATAATTTTATAAGTAATTCATCTTTTCTTCACTTGTCCAGATCAGATGAAGCTACAGATGACATGACCAAAGTCAAAACAATGCATGAACTGATGAGGAACAGTGCTGAGAACGTTGACTGCTTTGTTGCTGGAAATCCTAAGTGCAACTTCGCTACCAACAGACCCTGACGTTATGTGATCATTGAGCAGAGTTTGCAAGAATGGAAAACCAAAGGAAAACCAAAACTAGTTGCATCTCATAAATAAAAATTTTCAAGATTCAGCTGAATCAAAAAAATTATTCCAGCCATGGGAGAAAATGCAAGTTTTTGGGAAAGTTTGATTTATGCACATCCTACGTGTACCACCTGGAAGCAAGAGGCAGAGGGATCTATCTACCACCTGGCCAGTATTTTCTTTGTTGTGGGCTTCATGGGTGGAAGTGGATTCTTTGGGCTCCTCTACGTCTTCAGCTTGCTTGGACTGGGCTTTCTCTGCTCTTCTGTTTGGGCTTGGCTGGATGTGTGTGCTGCTGATATATTCTCCTGGAATTTTGTACTGTTCGCTATCTGCTTCGTCCAGTTCGTTTATGTCACCTACCAAGTCCGGAGTGTTGCCTTTGACAGAGAATTCCAGGAACTCTACAGTGCTCTCTTCCAGCCTCTGGGAATTTCCTTGACTGTGTACAGGAAGATTGTCTTGTGCTGTGATGCAGAGGTGATTACCCTGGAGAAGGAGCATTGTTATGCCATGCAGGGCAAAACACCTATTGACAAACTGTCCTTGCTTGTGTCAGGCAGGTTGGTATTGCTTTGTTCAGGTTTTCTGCAAATATCTTTATTTTCCTCTCCTTATTGAAAATGAAAGAAGAAAAGAAGAAAAAGCCTGATTTGTGTATTGTTTGTTTTTTTTCCTGAACAATAGATTAAATATTAATGCAAGTAATATAAATATTAATAGGTTAAATACACTTATCTAGGATAGTATTAGCATAAAAACACTAAGCACAGAATCTGTAATAGCATAAAGAAAAGAATTTGAATTCATTCTTTTCCAGGCTGCTGTATCATAGCATTTAACAGGTTAAGCAGATAAAGGAAATAAATGTGGATTTTCAGTGTTCAGGTTATGGCTTGCTGTCTATCTACTGCCTAGTTGATGAGCATAGCATCTGTCCTATTTTTCTTTACTAGTATCATCTGAAACAGGACAAAAAGTTATTTACAAAACTGAATATACTGAGATAAACTCTGTTTAATAGAGATCTTGACTTTGGTATAGATTGCATTCCGTTGCTTTCAAGAGGGTGGGAGAAGGGTATCGATAAGGAAGAGAAAAATACTTAAATTACAAGAGGATGTAGTTGAGCCTTATCAAGACTTGCAGACCTGGATCTAGAGTTAGTGTATATACTGTGGCCCTGTGTTAGACCCTGAGGCAGTAAATCCTCCTGCTTGTACTCCCTGCTTCCAGGAGAGCCTTCTGGCAGCCTTGCTGATGCTTTCCTGGCAGGAAACACTATGTTTTGTACTGTATGCAAAACAAGGTGCAGCCCCAGACCAGCACGGGAGTAGGTGGGACACCCAGAGGTGATGGACGTGGACTGTCCTTGATGGGACACTTGGTGGGTGCTTTTTGATCCCTGCTGCATGGATAGATGGAACCTGTAGGCAGCTTGACTCTCAGCTGATTTAGGACTACCTGCAAAGAACAATATGGATTGTGGGCTGTTTTCCTTAGTGACACCCTGGTTCGCAGTGTTCTTGGGAGCTCTCTAGGAAATACCTCATGGAAGATGCTTTTGGTCTTACCAAAGGAGAAGTATCCATCCTTCTACATGCCCAGCCAGTTAGTGATCACCCAGAGTTCCTGCTGCCCTTCACCATGTGGTACAGGACTGCTTGTGTGCCTTCAAATTTATTTGTTATTTAAAAAGTAGTAAGGAAAGGAAGTTTTTCTTTGGCAGCTTCAGAAGGCCACAGCATTCACACAGAGATCCCATAATGCCAGGCTGTTCTTCTGGCTCCAGACATAGTCCTGTGGCCATGTAATTCCTGTTAAACATGGAGAGAGGCCTACCTAACACGTGCCATGGGGCACTCCTGCTTCCCACTCCCAGTTTTTGCCACTTTGTTCTCTCTAAAATGCATATTTGTCAAAACTAGAAGTAAATCCCATGGTTTTCAGGAGAAGCAGGTAAATGCTGTTATGGGCATTGGTCTTTCACCTCTCCAGAGCATGATGTTCTTTTAATGGCAAAGCCTGTGCCTCACTGCATGGACCTACCACAGAGAGAATAATGTGGTTTGAATAGGGCCTGGAAAGATTTCCCTTTCAGTTGCATGAGTGTCTTGTATTCTCTTTCAACTGGCCTGAGCAAGCTGGGTTCAAAAATATAATTAGGATAATGTTGGCTCTTGATTGCTTTTTCATGCTTTCAAAGCTATGTTTAAATTTCTCAGACAGTAGAAACAGCACCTTCTTGTAATAGTCATTGCTGGTGTACAGGTAGTGCTAACAAATTAACACATCTTATCTTGGTAGGATCAGAGTGACAGTTGATGGGGAGTTTCTGCATTATATTTTCCCTCTTCAATTTTTGGACTCTCCTGAATGGGATTCACTGAGGCCCACAGAAGAGGGAATTTTCCAGGTAAAAGTTAAGGGGTTTCGCTCTCTTTTTCTTTTTCTTTCTTTCTTCCTTTCTTTCTCTCTTTCTCTCTCTCTTTCTCTCTTTCTTTCTCTCTTTCTCTCTCTCTTTCTCTCTTTCTTTCTCTCTTTCTCTCTCTCTTTCTCTCTTTCTTTCTCTCTTTCTCTCTCTCTTTCTCTCTTTCTTTCTCTCTTTCTCTCTCTCTTTCTCTCTTTCTTTCTCTCTTTCTCTCTCTCTTTCTCTCTTTCTTTCTCTCTTTCTCTCTCTCTTTCTCTCTTTCTTTCTCTCTTTCTCTCTCTCTTTCTCTCTTTCTTTCTCTCTTTCTCTCTCTCTTTCTCTCTTTCTTTCTCTCTTTCTCTCTTTCTTTCTCTCTTTTTCTCTTTCTTTCTCTCTCTCTCTCTCTCTTTCTTTCTTTCTTTTTTGTGCTACAGGAAACTGTTCAAGTACTGTTTGATATAGAAATAAAGTTATTAAGTTGTAGGTTTCATTTGTGATACTTTGCAAACAAGTGACATCCAATTCGTTTGGGAAGTCCTCTTTTTCCATTGGACTTCTTTTGCTGTTTGTGTCTTGTTACAACAAACAGGGCTTTTCTAAAAGCTAATCTGGGAGGTAGGCTCTGTTTGCATTCTTTGCCTGTGCTGATATTCAGCCCTGAGAAGCCAGGTTTCCTCGGGGCGGGAAGAAGCTGGTGCTGAAGAGGTTTCCCAGCGGGAGATGAGCCAGGGTAAGACGTGCCCGGGACACGGCTTGGCGCGGTTACAGAGTGGGACACGGTGTCAGCTGCGGCTGCCCCTGCGCCCTGCGAGCCCTCCCGCTGCTGTCACTTGCCTGGCACGCTGGCTCCTGTCTGTGCTGGATCTCATATCTGCTGTGACGAGAACAAATGGCATTTGTGGAGAGCTTTCTTTAGACCTGCCTTTTCAGCTGAGGCTGCCGAGAGTGGAGCAGGGAGTGCGGGGCTGAAGCAGGGCGTCCATGTGGCGCTGAACAAGGCGTGCGATTGGGCACAGGCATATTGTCACTGAGGTTAACTAGATGTGACCACTTAGTCCATATCCAGCCGGCTTCCTCATTTGTCTTTTGCACGCAGGAACCTCCCAGAGCTCTCTGGCTCGGTTAAGAGGCTCTAATTGCAGTAGACAGGTTCTGCTGGGAGAGGGGGGTGCCTTTTGAGCGAGGGCAGCAGCGGCAGCACCACCTTGTCACCTGGCTGCTCCATTCTCTCTTCTCTAGGTAACTCTTACAGCAGAGACAGATTGTCGGTACGTGGCCTGGAGGAGAAAGAAGCTCTACCTGCTCTTCGCTAAGCACCGCTTCATCTCCCGCCTCTTCTCAATTCTGATCGGGAGCGACATCGCTGAAAAACTCTATGCCCTGAACGACAGGGTGCACGTGGGGCAAGGCTTTAGGTACGACATCCGCCTGCCCAACTTCTACCACGTGGCGCTGCCGGAGACCCCTCCCGTGCAGCCCCCGCCCCGCTCCCACCGCCTGCAGCGCGGCTCCCCCCGCCGCAAGCCCGCGGCGCTCACAAACTGCGGCTCCTTCCTCGCACCCTCCGAGGGAGGAAAGTCCTGCCCCAGCCATTCCTCAAAGCGCTGAAGGGAAATGGAAGGTGGCAAAGCAGAAGAGCAGAGAGACAAAAACAGACTAAGCCAGATTTGACTGACAAGTGCCATTTTTGTTAACTGGAGTAGGTTGAATTCCCTATCTCAAGCCAGCAGGTTGGCTTCTGTATTTTGACTGTCTGTGCAATATGTTTACTTTCTGTTGAGACTCCTGTTGATCTTCATCTCTTTAGTTTTGGAGGACAACAAATCATAACCATCTGAGGTCTTATTGCAATTGTGGTGGCCTCTGCGGTGGTTGGTGTGTTCTTTTGTTGGTTTTGTTTTGTTTTTTTTTTAAAGTAAGCCCATTGTATTTGTAATTATATTTTCCTCAAAAAATTTTGTCACAATGAAGTATAGTCAGAATAGTCAATAGTAACAACTAAGTTGTCTTCAAAATATAGCAACTGGCTTATAATGTTCTTTTTTATGCCATGTGAGCATTCTCTCAATTTACATGAATAATGTTGCAGAAGAAAGACTAAGGAATAATCACATTGGGTTTGTTTCTTAAAGAAATGAAAGATTTTGAAATGCACAGCAAGATTGTTAAAAACCCAAACAAAACAAACCAACAAATTCTGTCCCATGAGTAGTTGGTTTCTCTCTGACTGTCCTTAAGAGGTATTACATGAAAACAAACATAAGTGTCATTGCTGGCATTAGAAAAATAAAAGAACTGTAACTGCTGCAAATACAGCTTAGGGAAATGGTTGTGTAGCATTTCTGATAGAATGTGATGCTATAGGACCTGGGCTTCTGCAGTGTCAGTGCCCCTTGTGACATGTACAATAAATAATGTTAATCAATCTACTGCCAAACCACTGGAGTTTGTTGTATAATATTCCTTTTAGCTCTGTTTGTCGGGAAGAGACTACAACAGCTGCAGCAATAAATACAATTTTTAACTGACACATTCTTGTTAAGCTTCCAGAGTCACTTTTCTGTGCCTATGAAATTCTTGATTTAAAAGATATTCTCTCCCTAATTCTGTGCTGTTTTAATGACATAAGGGAGCCTCAGATCACACTTCAGTAGGCGGGAGTTGGTTTTGACCCTCAGGGTCACTGTGCCTTTGAAGAGAAGTGTCCAAATGTCTTTGCTAACTCACCTTCCTGCTGCTCTGCCTGATGCCTGCCAGTAATCAAAAAGTAAGAAGCATTACTATTTTATGAGAATGGATTGCTGCTTGATATGTCTGGAAGTAGATAATATTTTTAATATTTTAAAATTGCTGGCTTGTTTGGTAGGATGACCCCTGTGTGCTTCTCTGTGTGTGGGTATGCATATAAGTTTAGATCTTGTGAGTTGTTTCTGGAGGACTTGAAATGATGATACAATATTCCACTTGAAGGATAATCATGCAGTATGTATAAAAAAGCTATTAGGAGTGATGTGAAACACTACTTGTTTGAAGGACATTTAGTGTAGAGCAGATAAGATTGTACAAGTATTGCTTTTAGCTTTATGTTGCTTCCTCAGAGAGGAAAACCAGCCAAACATAAATACCCCAGCATGCAATGTGATAACCCCCAAATAATTCTCATAACCCTTCCAGGCAGTGTATTCTGTATATACTGCTTAATGCTTGAAGTCCCTGAGTCACAGAGCTACTTTGCCTTGGCCAAAAGAGAATTGGAAAAAAAAGTGCAAACAGTTCACTGATGGCTTTTAAAGACCTGTTCAGATGATAACTAAGGCACAAAGTGCCAGGGGCTAGCAGCATGTTGAAAGGATGTACATCTGTGAAACAGTCTACAAACATAAAAATATTTTAAATGCATAAAAGAGATCTTATTCTAGACTTAGGTGTAATATAGATAATTTATTGATGTTCTCCTTAGTTTTCTTGAATATTTGGGTTTGGCCTATTTATTCAAGAAAACTTGTCTTTACTAAATTCTGACCCTACTACTGAAGGTAATTAGCTTGAACATCTTCACCTTAAAATAAGACCAAGGAGTGTTACTCACCCAATTTCTATATCAAGCTTATGTATTCTATTTAAGCTGTAGCATACTGCTTAGAAAGATACTGGGGAATGATGGGTGCTTCATGACATACTTTGATTTTTTTTTTCTTTTTTGCAACTGTTGTATGCCTTGGTTTCTGTCACACACTTTCCAAACACAATCCTCTGTGATGCTTTTCTCTGCTGGAGTTGGTTACTGTCAGAAATCTCTACCAGGACATGTCTGAGTCAATATCTGAATACACACTTAGCTAATCTTGTTTAGGTGTTGCTACTGTGCTTTCTGGGCTTTGAGTCATTTTTTAAAATTGTTTCTAGTTTTCCAGCATCTGTTTGAGATATGACTAGCAGAACATTTCAGCTGTAAAATTCAGCTGCAAAATAGATATCTACAATAATATAAGTACACACAAAAGGGCTGGAAGCAAGACAGAAGTTCTCTCTACCTCTGTTTTTATTTTAATCTGGACAGTACTTCTAAAACATACAGGGGAATACGCTCTGGAATGCGACTTATAAACCAGTCTTTTGGGAGGGCTGTATAATCCACCTAAATGAAGACATACTCAGAATGATGACAGCAAAATTAGACAAGTTTTGTGAGATCATAAACACCCAGTCATTAGAGAGTTGGGGTTGCTCAGCCTGGAGAAGAGAAGGCTCCATGTGACATTATATTGCAGCCTTTCAGTACTTAAAGGGGCCTGCAAGAAAGATGAGGACAGACTCTTTAAAGCAGAGCCTCTTGTGATGGGACAAGGGGTAATGGCTTTAAATTCAAGGATATATTTAGATATAAGAGGAATTTTATTATTATGAGTGTGATGAAACACTGAAACAGGCTGTCCAGAGAGAGGGTGGATGCCTGGTCCTTGGGAACATTCAAACTGGATGGATCTCTGGACAACTTGATCAATTTGAAGATATCCCCACTTATTCAAGGGGGTTGGGCTAGATGGCCTTCAAAGGTCCCTTTCAACACAGACCATTCTGTGATTATTTATAGGTTAATAAACATTTGGAGCTAGATGAAGTTTTGACTTGAGCATCATCCAATTTATGCCTGTGTTACAGCTCAGAAATAACTGTTAGTGAGGTGATCAGCTTCCTTCATAACTGGTTTAAACAAGTGGATACTTGAGTCCATGCTGCTATCAAGGAGTCCTTTTCTTGATCCTGCAGTGATTCCCCTGTACCCATATTTTACATTTTTATCAGTTCCACAACCTTCTGTGGCGTTATGTCTACATTTATATGCTGCTATGGGTAAGAGTGATGGTGTGATCATTCATCAGTTGATTTTTCCTAAGTTTTATAATTATATGGACATCATGTTGGAATTGTCCTCACAGCCTGCAGAAGGGTTCAAATTTGCTGCATAAGGTAAGAAACTGTATGGCCTAGGACAGCCCAAGACAGAGGGGGAGGAGGAGTAGAGGAAGAGAGAACAAAATTTCATACAAATTTTACCCAAGACAGGTTTATTTCAAATTGGAATTCTGGGGGTGCAGGAATAAGTAACTACACCCAGCTTCAAAGCAAGTCTTGCCTACTTAGGAACATGGGACTGATCTTGCAATTCTTTCATTATGCAGTGGTTTTAAAACTCCTAATAGTGTAAATACAGGTAACAGGTTCCATCCTGCAGCTACTCAAAACTACAGAAACTATGGAATAACCAGAGAGGATACAGCCCCATGTACTGTTGTAGCTAATACACTATGCAAGGCAAATTTTAAGTGCTTAAAGAAACAGGTTATTTTATTCAGTTGCCTGTGATAACAGAGGCTGTGCTTTGTGGCTGAGGAGGGGCCATCCAGGATCCATGTTTTCAGGAATTATTTTCCTTGCAACAAAGCAAATTATACATATAGAGATATGATCTCCCCTAGGATTAAACTGGGGAAGCTGAATACTTGCTTGGATGATATTGCACACAGATTTGCCATACCACAAAAAAGACATATGCTTCTAGTAATTAAATAATATGTTGATGTTACATTTTCAGGAAAAAAGTGCTCTACAGATTTTGCTTATTGTGAGTGATAAATATAAGATATATTTGGTCTCAATGTACATGAAGTATTAAAACACAATATTGTGTTGCTCATATGAGCTGATATTGCAAACCATGTGTTAAAAGTGAAACAAATCTGCAGCTCTTTATATAGAAGAAAACTATTTAAATAGGAAAGGAAAAAATTAATATCTATTTGTTGAATTCAGACATGATCAGATTAATATTTTTCTTTCTATTCCTGTAATAATTGAATGCATATTTTTTCCTTCCTAGCTGTTACTGCATAACAGTTTTTTTTACTATACAACAAAATAAATATCACATTAAACTGATTTATTAATCTCTCTTGAAAATTCTTACCTTACTTACATTAATATGCATTAAAATATAATAGGTTTAGGGCTCCTAAGGAAAAACACCCTTTCTTTCTGTTAGTCTAATTCAGATTAACTTTCCTTTCTTTCAGATTTTTTTATCCCATCAGTTTCTGCTTGCTGTAATTCTGCTTCTGTGGGAATCAAAGGATGTGTTGAACTTGACATGTAAATCAAGCCACCTCATGCTGATGAATCAAACCATGTAGGTGGAGCTTCATCAGCAGGAGTGTGTAGGAGAAAGGCAGCACAAGCATGTCATCACTTAGCTCTAGATTTGGGGTCGTGTCCCAAACCATGGCTAGCAATGCCCTCCTAGAGGGTCACTTGGCAGAGGGTTCTGCCAGCAAAGGGTTTGGACCCAAACCATCTTTCTGCAAGCTACAAATGTTGTTAAACCTTGCTCTGGACTGGGAAAAAAAAAAGATGGGACTTTCCCAAAACCTTGTGAGAGAAGAAGGATTTTATAGCAGTTATTTTTCTGCTGTGGATTCACAGGCAATATTTTTTAGGTTGTCAGTTGAACTGCAGCTCCTAGTTTGAGGGATCAGTGGTGTATTGTAGGAACAGGACTATTTCACTACATGAGTGGGCTTTTGAAGACAAATGGTGATAAAAGATAAATGACCAAGAACTAAGACATCAAAGTCATATAAATAATCAACTGCAATAAAATAATGATGATAAATAACTATTTCAGCAGTGAATCCCATACTTTTCATTGTGCCTGCTAGTAACTCTCCACCTAAACGTGTCTAAATCTGGGGGATATAATAATTTTCTGGGAGTAAATGGGAGATTAGGCCAAGAAAGACATTGAGGCAAAAATCCCATGTAATGGATACATGCTCTATGTAATTGTATAGAAAGTGGGCAGCATCATCCCCTTCTATAGAAACTGCACCTCACAGGCAAGCATCAAAGCATCTTGGATCTGTGAAAGGAGGTGAGCAGGTGCCTGTCCCCAGGCAGGGATTCTGTGGGGTGATCCCAAGCAGCCTGCAGGAGTCTGGGCTCAGTGGGGATGAAGCACATGTATCTCTCTAATATTTCCCATGTGTGGGTTCTAGGAAGAGTGCAGGACAATCCAGATACTCAATGCTGCGCTTGGATTTCCTGTGTCCAACTGTAGGACATGGCTACAAGGGTGGGATACTGGCAGGTAAGATTTGGGATGAGTTTAGAACACATTAGATATGACCCTGTATCTTCCCATACGTGCTCTCTTTCACTGGGTAAATGAAAAACAACTTAATCCATAGCAAAAGTGAGGCAAGCCAGTTCCCATCTGCCAGGATACCCAAGGATGAGTACCAGCAATCCCTATAAAACAGCTGTTGTGCAGGAATTCCTTGCTGCTGTGCTTGGGTCATCTAACTCTCTCACATTGAAATCTTTAAAGCTTTTATGGAATCCAGCTGTAGTAGCTATTCTATTTTACTAAGAGATAAAATATCTTGAATACTTATTTTGAATATGAAGCAAAACTGTCCTGTTTTCATTTATGGAAAAGATTGAATCCTCTCAAATGATACTTTCAAGCAGATCTCACTAGTGAGGGGAGTGAATTGCTTCTTAAAAACAGTCAGATACCCAGCACTCTGCTCTATTTATCACTGGGTCTCCATTTTATGGTTTGGTTACAGCTTTTCACAAATATGGTATTCTTACAGGAAATATGTTCATTATTTAAAGACTTAATGAGTAAGTATTTGTAGAAAAAAATACAAGAAATACTGATACATAAAACATTTTTACATTGGTTTTGATTTTACAAACTGTTAGTATCTTTTTGTTAACTATATTGGTTGCCATTTTAGTTCTGAAAGTGCTTTTTACAGTGGTCTCTGTACTTCAGCTATGAGCAAAAGCAATAATCACATATAAATGTATGTTTATTGCAGTCTGTATCCCTGCTTTTAACCCTATATAATAGAGTTTTGTTAGTTGATTTTTTCTTTACAGAACAAAGATGTATAATAAACATCATTCGGAACACTGGTCTTATTTATTCATTGAAATTAGAAGAAAAATATTTTTTTTAAAAATATTTGATTGCCTTTACTCTTAAAGATCAGGGTAGCAAGGAGCAGTTGTGGCATGCTCTAACTCAGCACACATGTTGACAGTCCTTTAGAGTGTGCACAGTTTATTAAAAAGTTATCTCTTTCCATTTCAAAGATCTTCTGAGCTAATATGTTTACCTTCTCTTTCCCCTCACTGTGGAGTGTCTTCACTATCAAATCATGTATGCTTTCTCTGTCACTTGTTGAAATAATTCCTTACACTCATGTTCAGCCTTCACCCTGCTTCTTTTTTGTCCTCGTTCCTCAAGTTTTTAAGTTAGGTTTTTTGATTTTATTTTTCAGTTCTGTCTGTACAGAGATGTTAAACACTTGTTATTTAGTTCTTTTTCATATCTTTACATAAAATTCTAAATCCTTGTCAATAATTTTTAAAATTCTTTAAAAAAGGTTGATAGTGATGCAAATATGCAACACCCTGAAGGTTCAGTCCTTGCCTTTGCTTCTCAAAAATAGCCACAGTAAATATTAAAATGCACAGCTAAAAAAGGATTTAGACTGCAGCAAAACATTAATTGTTACTGTACCAACACCCAAAAGCATGCATACATTTGTATTCTGAGGATATCAGCGATTCCTTTCGTCTCTACAGACCCAAACTCACACGAATTCTTAGGGATCTCTGCAGAGTCAATGTTGAGAGCTGCAGCTGAAATGCATTCACTTCAGGATTAGTGCAGGCATCTCTCCATGATTGTTTTGAACTTTATTTGTGTGTGGAAATTGTCCAAAAAGGGAACAGAAAAATTATGGCCAGTTCACCCAGCGCTGCTGTAGTGGGGACCCCTAAAAATGGGCTGTCCCCCAGGGAGGGGACAGATGCAATGCAAAAGCATGGCTCCAATTTGTCTTACAATTTTGTGTGAAGAGCTGTCTCACGTTAACAGAGAGCAATGTGTCGATAACTATTTGAGTTCCAGGCAAGCAGTGTGGTCAGGCTCCATGTTTGGTATTCCTCTATTTGCAGAAAGGACCAAACTCCCTGGGACAGGTTCCCTTTATTCCCCAATGCTGTTAGCAAGCTGTCCTGGCAGGGCAGTGACAAGCATGCCATGGCTCTGCTTTAGGAAATCCAACCCATTTTATATCAGCTCTCCTGTTTTTTTGGGGGGAATCACGTGATTTAGGTAGAGCTAGAGCAAGCATAGCAGGCCCTTCTATTAAGTCCCAGAAAAATCTCTTGCAAGCAGTTCATAGAAATTGTTCACTGAGCAATTTCAAATAATGAACATGCAAAATAAAGTGTCAGCAGGGAGCTGCTCATGCATAATTTGGGAACAGGGATAATTGTTCAGTGTGATTGAATAAATGGTTTACTGCGCACAGTTTAGATAACTTTAATGGCAAACAATTTTACTCTGTCCTTATATCTCAGGATCATGTACCCTTTAGATAAACATCTACATCGACCATCTGTTAAACTTTGAATACTTTGACTGATTATTTTAGAAAAAAGTTGGCTCCTGGCTCTAAGCTGGCAACAATCAGTTACTATACTATTAGTCAGATACCTGGAAGCCCTGGGATATGGTTGTTTTATATCTTAGATTCAAACAAAAAGATAGCCCTCCTTGTATTAACAGGAGCCACCCTTCCTGCAGGTCTTGCACTGGAAGAATTGCCTGACTATACATCAGAAAGTGTCTGTCAGAGGGCCTGAGGTAAACATGCACTGGAATGCACATACTCCTATTAAATAAACCTCCAGAATACTAAAGAGCTGGGAGAGTATTTGTCATACACAATCTCTTCCATACAAACTTCCTTCCAATAAAACATAATTCTTGAGGATGCTTTCAGGCAAAACCCATATAAATAAATTTTCTGCAGAAAATGTGTGTGATTTTTCAGTTACATAGCACAAAATTTCAGCAAGTGGGATGGGATTTGCTGGTGTATTTCATCCCACTCCAGACAGTTGTCAAATACACACAGGATGAATTACTTTCTAAAGGAGCCCACTTACAGACCCTATGGAGGGAATTTAAAAGATGAGTTTAGAGCAGATGCTGAGTATGCTTCCTGAAACTATAAATGGAAACATTTCATAGATCTTGCCATTGTCTGAAAATAGCCCTGTCAGCCTGGCACATCTGGGATCCTGAATACAAAGCATTTGTTCTCTTTAGTGAAAACTTTGCCTAAAAAAGGCTGTGACATTGGGCTCTCGTTTGGAAGAGGCACAGTGCTTGCAGCTTCACAAAAAGTTTTTTCCTCATCTGCTTAATAAAGTTTTCCTTTAAGTTTATCTAAGCTAAACTGAGAAACAGGAGAGGGGGGTTCAGGTCTCAGCTGTGCCTCTGAACTCCTGCCTGTCCTCTTCTGAGGTCCAACACCTTCCTGTATTATCAGCAGGATGATATTTTCCCTGGAATACAGAGGAAAAGGCAGACACCAAGAGATTAAAGTATACTGTTGAGGATCACAGAGCTGGTTGCTGGAGATAAGGAACAAGACTGAGCAATTTGCAATACCCATGTGACATTTTCTACTGCGTACTGGTACTGTGAAAAATAACTGTATGATTGGAGAAAGTACTTAAGCTATCAAGCATCTAATGGCAGAAGAAAGAGAAGAAGCCTGCATCAATGAACAGCTGTAACACCTTTAGAGCTGTCTCTGCTAACAAAATGCATCAATTCAAAACAAATCTCCAAAAATTGACCTGTCTGTCCAAAGCCAATTCCTTATTCTGTGTAAATGCAAACAGTTTTTATTTCTTGCCTCTGCCAGATTAATTTATATTTACAGAGTTCAAAGAACCTTCAGCTTGTTGACAAAGATAGTTTAAAGCAATCTTTATAGTGATTTAGCAGTAGGACATTCATTTAATTAAACCAGCCCCCTCTCCTACAATACATGAGACCTTATTTTAAGGGGATAAATTCTACTTAGTACTTTTTACTTAGAGAATGATTGTTATCTGTATTAGTATAGGTAATGTTATCTAATATTATCTGTAAAACTAAAGGCCAATAATCTAGTATATAAGATGAATGCCACTGATTCTGTTAGGGAAAGTTTTTCTTCTATGCACAGGTGCACACCACAGCTCAAGCCTAGAGTCTGTCAGAGCCATGTCTATGTGCTCCACCTGCTTATGGTCCTCCTGGACAGACAGGATGTAGGGGCATCTCTCAGGTCCTCTCCCATTTCCCTGTTCCATCTGATAGCTGTACTGGTAGATACCACCACCTCCACGTAGTCTTGGTATTTACTGCCCTGCTGCAGAGGGGAAACGGCATCTAATCATGAATGTACTGAATTATGAAGATCCCAAGGGACTAGCCACAATCAGGACAAGGCTCTACACTGTCACATGGCTGCAAATATTATTAGTTTGTTGCCAAGCTTTTCTAGCAACCTTTTTTTTTTTCTTTTTTGCATTGGGCTAAGCACATGCTGTTTACCACCAAGGCTTCACCAAAAATTAGAGAAGACCTAGAGGGTAATGAGAGAGGTACAAAGACTTTATAGAAGACACAACCAGTAGAACAAACTGTGCTTCTCTAACACATAATGTTCAGTAACATGCTAGAAAATGCTTACATGTCAGTTTGGATTGGGGTAGGAACTCTCTGACAGGCTGCTTTGTGCAGCTTTTGGAAGCTACTTGGTTTTGCTCCAACAAGTGTAGCTGAATACTATCAATCTCAAACACATGCTAGATGCTATCACTCATGACCATTGCTGTAGCCATGCTATCCTGACTTGTTCTTCCTACCCTTTTTCCAGCTTACTTACTCTGCATAACTCAGGAAAGAGAAGGTAAATCCATAAAAATGGCTGGCCAGTTGGAGGAAACAGTGTCAAATCAAGTCCCTCATAATTACTTCATAGCATATTTTTGAAAATCAGATCTTGCACAAGGCAGCAGGATTCATAAAATCTTTGTTCATATGGCACACATTCCTGAAGAGATCCTGATCTCTTGTCCAAAGTGCAAAACCAAGAATAACTGTGACAAAGGCAGGGCCTCCTCAGACACATACTGATGTGCACGTGTATAAATTGTTACTTCAGAAACAAGCTGGGATCCTGTATGCTTTCCAAAAATATCTGAGAATAATGCTGACCATATAGTCTTGGCTGCTGAGAAGTCGACTTTGTAGCTAGCTCATCAGAATGTATTGAAAGGGTTTTTCTGCCTTGGCAGTCCTCATTTTTCACTGACGGTCAGGTTTTGAGATGGGCTGGAATGCCTTTCATCACTGAGTGCTACTCGTCAGCCTCCTGGGGATGAAGGCACGCTCGGTGACTGCTTCGCCTGTCCCGTAAGACTGGAAGTGCCGGCGGGGGCTGCACAGGACACGGGCAGAGGCGATGCCAGCGTGCGGGGACAGACACGTCCCGCTTTGTTAGCACGCCGTTCCTGGGAGCTGTCAAACTGCAGCACGAGCAAACTTGGTGACAGCTCCTAAACACCCCGCTCGTGACCAAGCAACCACAGCAGGTGCCGAGTTGAGAAGAGCAGTTTTATAAAGGCTGCTGAGGCTCCTTGACACACCATGTAGGGGCAACACTGCTCGCCACAGGTTTAGGGGAGAATTCAGCCCTCCTAATTTTAACCACACAGCAGCTGGGCAGGCTGCCCGGCCGCGGGGCTCGGGCTGCGCGGCGCGGCCGCACCTCTGCGCGGTGGCAATCCCCACCTGTTTCAGGCGCCTCGGTTGAGCACTGCTCGGTGGCCACAGGCTCCGGCCCGGGCTGATGCTCGCAGGGGCTCGGGGGCCGCGGCCGCTCCCGCCCCTCCC